>MU226051.1:174993-204331 GCA_018584345.1 Thuja plicata | reverse complement strand
TTTCTTTGTTTCTTTTGTTTTGAAAAATGTTAATGCGGATAAGATGGGTTGAAATAAGGGGAACATACCTTTGATAAACCCCAACTCGGAGGTAACCGACAGTCAACCTGAAAATATGCTGTCCATGTCGAGTTTATTTGGTACCACAATTGCCTATGAACTGCCCCATTCACCAGAAGGAAGGCGCACCAGATATGGGCATTCCTCTTCTTTCCTCTAAAGAATGACCCCCTGGCAGTCCTCCCACCCACCCCTGCAAGGCATTGGTCGTTTCGGTTGACCTTCTGACCGGAAAAAGGCGTTGGCTGAGAATGGTAAGCACTACTGTTCCACAGGAAAGAGGCACACCAAAGCTCCCTTGCTCCCTCTCGGCGCAATTGAAAATAGAAATGACAACGTTTTCTCTTTTTTTTTTTCCTTATATCCCGTTAACGTCGCAATTGCAACGTTGTCGGGCTATAATTGGAAAAAAAAGCCAAAAACACATAACATCTGCCCCCCATCGCAAATTGTCGTCGCAATTTCACCCAAATGTATTAGTGGAGTGACGAGTCACGACTGACAATTTAGTAGCACTCACTATTGTACAATTTTATCCTAAGTTTTTATATTTTCAGTTCTTACTAGTATACTGTATTGGAGATTCAGAAAAGGGTTACGGCTTCTAGGTTGAGGATTGAGGAATGCAATAGAGTCTCTCATCTCTCTACCCACTCACAGTCTCCACAAATTGAATTTCTGGGTAAAATCCTGAACACCCACGTCCTGCCTTTAAATTTTTCAAATCTAGAGGTTTACTGTTTAGATTGTAGTCATAGAATTAGGGTTAAATTTTTAAACACGCCTATAAATTGTAGTTGTCACCTGTGTAGAATTTTTTGAATTTTTGTACAAGTAAATAGTAATACAAGTATACCATGGTCCACGATGGGAAAAAACAAATACCAAGAGTACGAGTAAAAGGCAAAGAAAGGAAACAAAGATAATAGACTTCCACAAACTGGTTAAAACACCAGGTTTCACTGATGAATTCCATGATGGAATCATGGAAATTAGATTTGCACTTGAAAATAAGTGGAAAGATCCAATAAGGGATTCAAAATTTTGTCCATTTAACAACACGGTAAAGGCAAAGACAAATAAAATTGCACCGTGGGTTGCTAGGTCAGCACGCATGGCGTTACCTCAAGTATTCCCTTGTCCAGAAATTGGCATGCTCTGTGCCAAAAAATATGATGAAAATAGAAAAGCAATTCTCAATAAAAATACTCAGGAGGTAATTTTGCCGATAACCGAGACTGAATTTGCTAATCTGTTGGACCTAGGGTTTGAAGCACAAAACTCAAACATGTACATTGACCTGGGAAAGCTGACAGAGAATTATGAAAAATATATGCAATAGAGAAAAATTCATATATCAGAGGAATAACAAGCAGTTCTAGTCTGGATCCAGATCATAAGCCTCCTTATGATTATGATATTTTTGTGCAATGGGTTCAGGATAGTATTTCCTTGCTAGCATTTTGTTTGGGATTGGATAGTAACAAAGAAGTGGGTGCCAGCATTCTTCAAATGATTTTTCATATTCACTGTGAAAAAGAACCAGTAAAATATAATTTTATTGAGCACACTGTTCATTGCATGCAAGAACAATTACTAATGATTAAAAGAGGTTCACATAAGTCATTTAGGTTCACAACCTACTTGTGTTATCTTCTTTTAGCAAAGCATCATGCAATATTTCAAACAAATAAGCTTCAAAGTCAGGTCCAAAATGCAATATATGAATGGACACCTCAGATAAGGATGAGTTATAATAGAAGGAACTATAACAATTTTGTAGACTTCTTTTTGGCACCAATGTATCATATAATTATAGGCACTCTGTTGCCTAGATTACCTATGTTTTGTAGAGACTGCATTCAACTCAGAAGTCAAACACAATTGGTTGACTGGTACTTCATAGAAGACTACACTGTGTTAAGGTTTTACGGTTCAGTTGTAGAACCCTACAAACTTTCAATACATGTTACAGAGAGGGAATTTGCATTAGAATATGTTCGACAGATGGAGAGCACAGATGCACTCTTTAATGGTCAGCAAAAGAAAATGATATTTCCTTCCTTTCCTTTCTCATTGGGAGGGTTCACATTTGAGAGAAGAGGATTCAATGTGGTAGAGGCTTTTTTTTCAATTTTTCACTTTGTTGTTGACAGTCACTGGCAGTATGATCCACTAAACATAATTGGAACAAAGCTTAGAGAGAATGGGAGCTCTGCAAGCAAATGTCAACATGAGAGTATGTCATTGATAGAAAAATTTAAAAACCTGGAGTCCTGGGACGAGGTCAAAAAAGAGATGGAGAAATACGCCGCTGAAAATAATATTTCAATACAAGAATTGTCATCACAAATTATTGCATTGCACAATCAGAAAGGAAAAGTGCAGCACAAGACATCCTACAATTTCTACCAGCAAGCTGCTCAACCATCTACAAAAGCTATTTCAAACAACATAGCACTTCAATGTAAAGATGATAATTGGACTGCAACCAAAATTAAAGATTTTTGGGAAATGAGGAAGAATCTTGGCGAGCCAAAGACCTCTACAAATCTTTATGATGCGGACGAGGATGAAATATTTAGCGATTTGTGGAATGCGGAGCATCCTGTTCAAGCACATCCTAGTGATTATGATGATCAAGATACTTATTTTGATGGGCGGCATTCTGTGACAATTGCTATTGGAGTTAGTGCATCCAGAAAAGAAAAATATGGAAAAGGGGAAGAGATGGTAGAAAAAATGAGTTTTCCAGGTAGGGGTGGTCTAGGTCCCACAAGAGAAGGGAATTGGTATCAAATTGCCACACCCACTCCACCAAAACGTGGTAGGGCACCAGCAATAATTGGAAGTTCATCAGAAAAAGGTACTACTCAGTCTCATACCCTTGCACCTTCATTTGTTCCACCTTCAATTCCACTTCCACCTTTGCCAAGCAATCATGTTCAATTTGAATCAAGTGCCACTACCACTGATGGGGATGGCATGGGTAGTACTAGTGGTCCAAAAAGGACATTACAATAGGACATAAAATTAGTGGATCCCAGAGATCAAGGCAGTGTAAAGAAGAAAAAGGTTATGACAACAATGCCAATGGAGTCTATGACTGTGAGTCCAACAATTGCCACACCTTCAGGACAAAACCCTCCGAACAGTCCAAATACTACACTTGTAATGGGTTAGGGTGTTACTGTTACTAATCCTCATGATGCAATTATTAGAACCACAGTTGGAAGCTCGTACATCGCTGCAAGTTCTATTTCACCTTTCAAACATTCAATTGTGTCAGAAAACCCTGATTTTCGTTACAATGATTTTGTAACCAACTTTGAACAAACAAAAAATAGGAATAGACAAAATACTAAGACATTGAAGAGGGATGCAGTTGTTGCAACTCGTGATGCAGAACCTACATCGAATAGGTTATTCCCCACATATGACCCAAAGAAATAAATGATGGAGTTCATGGTTGTTATGCCCCAGCTAGAGATAACAATCCACTAGAGAGTCAGATAGATCCATCTGAATTTCAAGTTAGCACCCTCCAAATGGATTTATCGAAAATTTAAAATGTGGACAAGATAAATGTGTCAAAAATGACCAACCAAGTTGTCTACAGTCTAGTGATGAAGTTGGAGAGAGAGAATGGAAAGCTTCAGGGCAGAATAGAAAAGTTACAGGCATACCTAGCAAATGAAAAGGCAAAGGAGAAAGTAGCAGATAACAGGTGCAAAGAATTAGAGAAAAGGATAAAAAATTCATCCTCTAAAGAAGCAATTGGTCAGCAAGAACATATGGAGGTAGAACTAAAATTTGTGAGGGAAAAATTGGAAGAGAGCAATAAAAATATTGAGGATGAAAAAGCTTATTCATTAAATTTATACAAAAGCGTGGAGAGTGCGGCACAAGTAAACAATAAATTAAAGAAATAATTGGAGGATGAGAGGGTAAAAGAAAAATAGTGGGAAGAGAAATCAAACCAATGGGAAGAGGAAGCAGAGAAAATAAAAAAAATAGAGTGAACACCAGTTGTCAGAATTGAGAGAAGAGCTAAAGAAGGCAAATAAGACAATTAAAACTTACGAAAATAGCTTGAATGACCAAATGAAAATAACAGTCAACCAAATAAAAAGAGACCTTTCGGGGAAAATAAAGGTGATTGGTGATAGGTTGTGTGATTGGTTTGAATTGAATGAAAGTCTTAGAGATATTTTTGGGAAGCTCAAAGAGCACATTGACAAGAACAAAAAATTTGTCAGAGAGAGAAAACTGCAAAAAAAAAATTGAATAAAATCAACACAACTAGTGACAGGCATTTGGCAAGCAAGGGAATTCATGACCGCGCTCTTGCATCAATAAAAGAAACCTTTGTCTTACAAAAATGTCAGAAACTAAAGGAAGTAGAGGAAACTCTTGCCTTATTTGAGATAAAGCTCGCCAAGATGAATCAAACAACAACTGAAATGATAGGTCATGGTTTTCCGAGTCCTGGTCCTAGTAACTCATTAACAAATATCATTGGAAGAGAAGCTTACAAAAAAAGGTTGGAGGAGACAATGAGGACTAATTTAGGCAAGCTTCCTCGGACACAACTCATGAAGGCATTGCAAACTGCATCAAACCATTGACAAATTTGAATGCAGTATTGGAAGGATCGTTGCTTTCAAGTCAGTCTATAACAAGTATGAATGGTTGATGAGGTTGCAGGTCATCTACTATAACTTGACAAATATTAACCTTCCAAACGATGCAAAATGGAGCTTATTTAACAAACTGGCAGAATCATCTAATCAAAAATAGTATGTGAATGTACTTTCAGTTTCAATCATCTCTATATTATTTATCTATTGGCTTGAATTGAGTTAAAAGTAACAAGTTTGAACTTTGTTTTTTTAATAGGATCAATGTAGTAGATGCTATAATGCTATTGCTAATTTAATAAACCGGCCTGTCAAATGTAGAAATGTACAATTGTAGAGATGATGTACTGGTCTTGACTCTTACTGATTTTGATTTTGAGACTTCACATTAGGCAAATCGACCTGAAGCTATTGTTGCTCCCTTGTTTCTATAAAAGGGAATTCAGGGTCATTTGCTAAGGGTAATGAAATTGAATTGGGTATTGACTCTTGAGTCATAATTCATTGTCAATTCACTTTTGCAAACAAAATCACACAGAGTTGTGTCCTACTTCTTACTACTATTAACGAATGAATTGTTACATTCTGTCATATTTGTAAACAAATTAATGAGAATCTCTATTTCTAAGAATTGTATCATATGAATTGCTATGTTTTTGAAAAAAAAAAATCTTTAAGAATTGTACCATATGAGCTGAATAATGCAAAAGAAAACCATTATTAATTGTAGAATCATGAGATTATCAACCACATTCATGTTTTTGAATTTTGACATTGGAATATGATATTATGCATGATTGATGAATGATGATGAGATACAGAAACTGACAATAGACTACAGAAAAAAGTTTAATAAATACCTAGGACCTGCTACTTCTACAAAGGTTCAAGTTGCCACATCATCTCATTATCGGGATCCTCAGATTCATCACCCTCAACTTCATAGCCTCCTTGGTTCTTCGATATGTTTTCTGTACTTTGCATACCTTCACTTAACTCAAGTTCTACGCTAGCATTACCAGTACCAGTACATGAGTCAATGACAGTCACATCATTGTCTCTGGCACTCCCACTTTGGTTTGAAATGTTGCCCAACCCTCTTCTCTAACATTTCATCCTCCACAATTTCAGTGCCTTGTCATAATTAGGAAAAGTATGAACTTCATACCTGGATGTATAGAGCCTCAAGCAATTTTCCAAATTCTTGTCTAGTTTGTTTCTTAGCTTTGAATTTAGGAACCACAAAGCACTGAAAACTCTCTCATCCTCCACCGACCCCAATATCATGGTCAGACATAAATCAACAAGCTTGAAAAATTATGATATTGCATCAATCAACATTTCGCTCTCAGCTAGATATTTCCAAAGCCTTGTTACCGATCCATCTTCATGGGGGTTCTACATAATATTATATTGTTCCCTCATTGTCTCTAAAAAATGGCCTGATTGTTCTCTCAAATGAGATTCATCTAAAACTCCATTTAGAGTTACTCCATTTAACTCTTTGGTTTTGTAAAAAATGATCTATCAAAGTTAGTAGCTTATTTCGATAATCCTTCGAATTGTTGATACTCCAATATCAAGGAAACACAATAGACATGGATTCAAGTAGTTGGACTGGAGGGAATTTTACTCTAATCTCTGAGGAAAGATCATAGGCAATGCGCTCAAAGAACCAGTTATAGACTCAAGGATCTTGGTAAAGTCTTCCCTTTTAACACTTGATACTCGCTTCCTATTGTTCCTTCCTGGTTCCTCAGACTCAACCCTGGCATAGTAGTACATTGGTATCTCGACTCTGCGTACTTCTACACATAACTCCCCATTTACACCAATCTTTAAAAAGTTGTCAAGATTGTCCAAATCTGTGATTTTAAGCCAGCTAGCAAATTTTACATCGTCACATGATCGATAGAGATTATCTAGCATCATGCATGTCAATTTATGAAGCGCAACATATTCTGCAATATACATTGCTCTTTGTTGGGCCTTTTTCATTATATTTCTCATTTCCTCCAGCAGGGGGAGAAGACCTGCTAACGTTAAGAGTGTCTCTACATTACTTAACCTTCGTAGCAGCTCAGGAAATTTGGGTAGCCCTGCTTCTTCACGACTTGAGTTCATTAGACCAAGCACCAATTGATTCTGAAAACACTCGATGCACTGGTCCATCCAAAGAGATCCATCTAGTATCATTATCCTTCAAAATCTTGTTCCTGTCGGTTAGTCCTTCGGCAAAGTGTTGAAATTCCCTCAATCATTTCAGACTTCGACATAAGTATTGGTAGAGCTCTTTGATTAAAAATTCATTTTTTTGTACTAGACCATGCTTGCTAACAACTCCAAAAGCTAGATTCATTCTATGGGCCATCAGTGAATGGGAGTAACGTAGGGTACACAATTAAGAAGATTGTATCTTTGTGCAAAGACCACCCCTGTGGCCTTGCATTACTGAAGCTCCATCCGCTCCAACACACACCAACTTATTGGCAATCATCATGTCATTTATAGCTCCATATTCAATTAGAGATCTCTTTACTAGTCTAAATAGATTTTCAGCAGTCACATTATCCTTCATTTTAGCAACAGTTAGTAGATGAGGTTGGCAGACAAAATTGTGTACAGTATAAACATGCATGCATACCCATGAAGTATTATCTACTATTGTAACCTCATCTAAAGAAAATGCAATAAAATTTGACTCTTTAATTGTTGCCTTTAGATCCTCTTTTTCAACATCGGCAAGACAACTTGCCCATTCCCATCCACTATTTACTGATCAGTGACTGTTATGATATTTACAAACTTTCAGAACGTGTAATTTAAAGCACTCAATGATTGGTAGTCTATCATAGGACGCCCTCTGCTCAAAATATTAAAAACAACACTTAACTGAATGACTTTTCCCATTAGTTCTACTTCCAATGCTTTTCCAAAACAAGCTTCAATAGAGCCTTTAACTTGAGCAGGCTTCGTCTGTATATTTAGTTGAAATTCATATAATTATGCATTCCTAACATGTAGAGATTCATCCTTTGTTTACCATCTTATCACTGATTTTTCAACTCCATCTATGGTTTTCTTTTAGTAAACTTTACCCATATGCTTCCCTATGGTGTCGATTATTAACTGCAACCTCTTTTTCTTCTTATTTATCTTGGTGCAAATCTTACATCTACATTCTACCGGAGGTTGACCTTCAATTGGATTGTCCACTGGTTCAATGAATGGATACTTTGACACCCAGTCTATTTGAAAATTCCTCAACAACTCCCACTTCCAATCATTTTTTGATTCCCTATCCTTCTTTGAATTGTTTTTTTCTATTCTTTTTCCCTGCACCATCATCGTCTCTGACATTCTCAGTCTCATCCAAGTCGATTATATCATTATGGCTACTCTGGGTATTTAATTGAAAATCCTCTTCAAGTTCATCGTGATCTGAGATATCAGGTTCGCCTACTTCTTCAATATGTCGTGTAGTTTCAGGTTGTGAATCTTCAAAATCTACTTGTGATGAAGCAGCTTCCTGATTTTGGATAGAAACATTTCCAACACCATGACCAAAGTATGATGATAAGGTTCTGCGTTTTGCTGGCCTCTCTTGGCTTTCCCCACTTGCAGGAGCCTTACCCTTATTCTTTTTTGACATCTCCATTCTCCAATGACTTCCACTGCAAAAAAATGTTAAATTGTTGAAGAAGTGACAATAGACTATAATATATATAAATATGATTATGGATTTATTGGCCCTAAAATCATGTATGAGGTCTTACCACTAAATAATAACGAACTCAAAATTACAGAGTCACAGAATAAGTATCACTTACCTTTGCCTCAAATTAAATTGTAGTCGCTACTCGCCAATGCAGTATGCAGTTGCACTCAACAATCTAAAACTTCACTATCGATCAAATGTTTTTATACTATCCTTATTTGGTGAATTCGGTGGGAGGTATTAGGTGAAGGTATACAAATTTGGTGAAGCCCGCGTAATTTTAACACGTCTTTTGTTATTTGCGAGGCGATTATGGGTTGTCCAATACTAAGGTATGATTAATAAAGTTGGTGAATTTGGGTCAGGTTGAGACACACGTCCGTAAAATGCCAGGCGAATTTTGGGTTGCCTATAAATATATATGTATAAAACTATTGGCAAATATAGGTCATCCATTTGGGGTCACATATAAATTATAGGCAAATTTTTAAAATTTATGGGGACCAAAAATTAGATTCCATTGGCGATAATATGTAAGAAAAGTAGAAAATTAAATAAAGTGATGGGCGATGGACCCGGGCATTGGACCCAATATTAATAACTGTTGGGCGATAGGATGAATCTAATATATGAAAAAAAAAATCGCCAATTCCCCACTCGTCGACATGCGACATATGCCAATTGGTGAATAATCGTGGCTAAAGTTTTCGCTGGAAAGTACAGAAAGTTTACCAAAAGTGCATGGTTATCGCAGGAGGAGTTGGTGGTGCTACAGACTTGTGAGAGAAGACCAACATGTCTGAACTTGCGAAACAGACTGAGTGATCACGAGAGACAGGTCCTAGCCTCATTAGGATCATATTACATCACATACATGCATGAGATTAGGGCAAACTGAGGACTGGTCACAGTGTTAGTGGAGCGATAACACTCGGAGACGAGTTCGTTCCACCTACCGACCGGCAAGGTGACAGTGACGTTGGAGGATGTATCGCGCATCCTCAGGATCTCGATACATTGAGAGCTTGCAGAGTACAACTCCGCGACAGGGAGGTTAGCACTACATCGGATGTTTGACAGCAACGACGAGGATCTGAATATCATGGACTATGAGATCAGATGGGAGACTATCGCTAGACAGCATGACCGACTAGTGACAATTATATGTTGTGTGATCGGAGGATTACTAGTACCAGATAGATGAGGACATGGCTTCCTTATTGGCTGGGGGAGAGTACTAGAGTGCATGGTGATGGACATGATAGTGTTCGCATGGAGTCCATGCATGCTAATGATGACATACTACCATCTCCATCAGGTAGCCTACAGAGGAGGGCTATCGATCAGTAGTGGGATCACATTGTTGCAAGTTTGGGTGTACGAGCATATAGCCATAGTCCGGCTGATTACCAAGAGGTTTGTGATGCCAGATATGCCATATGTGTACTGCTACCGCGGAGTACTCACGCAGGGGCCACTGGGATATGCCCTAAATTTCAGGCATGTTATTGATACGCTTAGATATTTCACGTGGCGACCATACAGAGAGTGCCCCAAGTGGGATGACAACAAAGAGCATCTACCATACTGCAGACATGAGAGATACCTTATTGGGCGGACCATCATAGGACATTTAGTGATCGAGATATAGCTGCCAGAGAGTGTGTGTTGGCAGTTCGGAGAGAGACAGGGAGTACCAACAGGCATGACACTATTTGCACGCTTGAGAGGTGAGGTTGGGACATGGGGTGCACTACTTAGACCACAGGTAGATTATGCAAAGTTTGAGCAAATGGCTCCTAGACAGTGGGGAGAAGGTGCAGGGATCATAGACGTAGGGACTACACCTGATTATGGCAGATGGTTTTCGCGAGACAAACCTATTCCTCTGACAAATCTGAATGTATCGGTGCTAAGATTACGGGTGCCTAGGGATGAGAGCACATAGGATGAGGATGAGGACAGTAGTGTTGAGCCGAGCAACGAAGATGGAGATGATGCTAATAGTGATCATAAAACTTCAAAAGAACATTTAGACTTGATGGTCTCATTTGGGAATCTAGGAAGAATCTTATTCTAGGATATAAAAATATACAAGTGCTCAAGAACATGTGTTATAAATAAATTACCTTCACAAAGCTAGATGGGAATAGTTGAGATAAGCATTTACCATCATTTTGAATGAGAACTATAAGGACAAGGATGTCCTACAATGTCAAGCTACTTGGGAGTCTAAGACCAATAATGACTTTTTAAGTTGCAAATATAAATTCAATGTTCATTGTGCTCTTATATTATTTTCTAGGAAGAGTACCTCATTTGTTGTGCATTGTTTGAAGATCTCTAATACTATTGAGCTAGTCTACAACTCAATAAAAAAAATCCTCTCGCCTCTCAGCTCTTAGATTCATTGTGATATTAATAATACCATTTAGTGATGAGCAACCTATAATTTTGATTCATGTACATCCCTTCATGATATATTCTCATTTCAATTTTTTTATAAGTCCATTACTATTGGTTCCCCATCACTTTCTCATCTACAAGGCTCATCCATCAAGAACACCAAAATCCAATCATTCAAATAGTCACACCTATTAAACAACCATTCAATTATCAACAAGTATAGAACAATGATTTAGAGACATGTTTTATCATTGTTTTGGTCAAATTCATTCTTCTAGGGTTTCAAACTATATCCTAGGGTTTCAAGAATTCTCTTTCTTATTCCATCTTGATCTAGGATTTGAAAGTAATTATAAAATTATATTAAAATAATTTAAAATCTAGCTAATCTAGAAATGTCAAATTTAGATTCTATATTGAATCCACTATCTTATATTTTAGCTATTAAGATTATCTGTTAGTTTAAATATAATTTTAATACAAACTGGATTCATTCTAATTGAATTAAAGAAGATTAATGAGTACAAGATCTAACCTTTCAATACTTAATAGTTAAATATTTATTCAAGTGTTACACTAGTTGTTAAAACTCTACATATTTATATACAAAATTTCCTTTAAAAGTCATATGTGAAGCTTCTAAAATCTCCAAAAAACCTCACTTTAACAAAACTTGTAACTCTTCACTATTCTCTATATTTATATTGTAATTCAAACTTAATTCTTGTGGATGTGTCACTATACTAAACACTTAGTAGTGAGAAAAATCAATAAGGGTGTTAAGTGGTGGGTTTCATCCTTAAGAAAACCATGATGTAACACAATAGATCCATGGAGGCCTCACCATCTACATCTATGAGGTAGCATGTAATGGACATGTGTAAGCTACACTATTATTAAAATGTGTTGTTTGCAAATAACATTATTAGAAAATAAAAAATAAGATTCCAACTTAGAGAACTCTCTCTCTCTCTCTCTCTCTCTCTCTCTCTCTCTCTCAAGTTTTTACTCTTTATCTCCATTTCTCCACATTTATTCTTCTATGTCTCNAAAAAATAAGATTCCAACTTAGAGAACTCTCTCTCTCTCTCTCTCTCTCTCTCTCTCTCTCTCTCAAGTTTTTACTCTTTATCTCCATTTCTCCACATTTATTCTTCTATGTCACCCTCCATTTCTATTGCTCTCTCTCTCTCTCTCTCTCACTTTGTCTTTATATTTATCTCTTCCATCTCTATATATCCCTCACTCTTATATCTCTTTCTCTATCACTCACCTTCTCTCTACATCCATCTCCTCTTCCATCTCCATCTTTGTCTTCCTCTGTATCTTTGTCTTCTTACCACCCCCTCCCTCTTTTTATCTCCCCCCTCTATTTCTTTCTCTTTTTATCACTATCTCTCTCTTTCTCTTCATCTATCCTTATTGCAAAGATAACAAGAGCCTATTGTCAAGGGAATCTTATTATCTTCCTCATTCAAAGGTTTTATTTTAGTCATGTATGGATTCTTGTATGTCAATGTATAGTTCTTTTAAAGCTTTCATTTATCTATTGAGACCTTTGTTGCACAAACAACATCATTTTCTAGATGACCTACCAATTGACCTCATGTACTACACAAATATCTACAAAAAAATATACCAGGTTTTTCCCTTTTTGACCTTACATAACTCTTCGGTGTACCTATTGTAAGCAAGGTGCAATTGCTAGTTTATCTTCTAAAAAAATGCATGACAAAAAAAATTAACTTTAAATTCAAAGTATTTAATTTAATAAAATTTGTACATTTCTAACACTATAATATTATAATTTATCATTAATTTTTTCACTTTGAAATTATTGTATTGAGATATTTGAGGGGTTGGTTTTGCAAAACCATTTACATGCTAACTAAAAGTACATATTAAATAGCTATCTTTTTAAATTTTCTCCTCCAATGAGTATGTTCCAAACTATTTTAAAGTCAATTTGTTTTCTTACAATTTTTATAAATACTTAACGGGCACAAAATAAATACTTAATGTTGTATAAAACTAGCATACCTATATTTTAAAAAAAATCCTATGTACAATAGGCCAAAATATATCATTTAAAAATAAATAATCTTACCAATAAATCTATTTACATTTCTAAATATTCATGCATATTAATTTCATTTGAAGATCAAATAATCAATGTCTTAAAAAAGTTTTTTTTTTTTAATTATGTTACTAATTAAAATCTTAATTACATTTTACAAAGACCAAAATATGAATTAGATTTTATATTTTACATTTTGTTGGTTCGGAAAGTTGTGAATTAATATAATATGTCTAAGCTATTTCATTTTTTAAAATTGATAAATAATTAGAGTTATTAACATTTTCACAATCTTTATGTCACAACATTACTCTATTTTATTTAAGTAAATAATTTCAACCAAAATGGATAATTGAATTGCATGTTGAATAAATGACAGTAGAAATTACATATGATAGATTATTTTCTTATTTTTCTTTTCGTATTCCACCCTAATAAATAAAATTAATATTTAAATAAAAATTTATTAAAATATGTTGAATGAAAGCAATTATATATATATATATATATATATATATATATATATATATTCGATCGGTAATAATAGTATTGATTCAAAAAGGATTTACAAAAAAGGCCGTTGGTTAGGCCGAAACGCTTCATTACAGAGTTTTTTAACCCGACTATATTGTGATGCTAGTACAAAATGTCAAAATACAACATGAGAGGGGCATTTAACCAGAAGGAAAACCAAAGCGTAGTGCGCTAAACGAGGGCGCTATAGATAATGCCCTACTAGGGAAAATAGGCTAGTGAATAGTAGCCTGGCTATTTGAACCGGGTAGCAGCATCCTCCTTCGTGAAATTGAGGAATTATGCCTCCATTGCCTTGGGTCGAGCACGGTTTTCAACAACTCCAACACTGCCAATGGGATGGACACCACCTCTGCGAACATGCTTAGCTGTAGGTCGGCCTCATCCTCGCGATGCAACACTGTTGCATTTGGGTTGGATTTGCCACTTGAGAATTGGTCATCCGTCCTCGCCAAGTGGTGTCGAAGACTTGATAGGGGTAACCTTGGAACCTTGTGCAATGTCTTTGCCGCCTCCTTTTTGGCTACAGACTGTTTGTGGAGGAAGTCCAACTGAGAAAGCCACCCTTTGTGCGCCTGACGAAGGTGCTTCTCTGGTGGGAGTGCCGACGACCAGATGATGAGGGGTTGGAGCTCCTTATTGCCTCCCCCAATAAGACGCCATGACCCCCATGCATATGGAGCCCCACACCAAGCTCAGCCCAGTTGATAATGTTAGCAAAACCCCCAGCTCACTTGGGCACTAAACAAGAATGGGCGACCTCTAGCACCTCCTCGCGAGAACTGGCCATCAGAGAGATGACCAAAAACAGGGAAGAAATATCCAGGGTTGAACGCAGCCGTAGATCATCGTTAAGAAACTCGATGCCGAACATTTGGACAATTGCATCCCAAAAGTCCAGGGCATCATGTTCGAAGACATTGCACATTCGAGTCACCATAATGGGGCCGTGAAAGCTTGGCATCTGACCAGGAGTGCTTAAACAAAAATTTGCCTCCAAGGCTGTTGTCTGAGAAAGCAGAAAGAGGACTTAAAAAACTTGTAGAATTCTTTGCCCAAAGTGGCCATTTTAAAAGGCGATGTGTGTTTGGCGAAGGCAACTCCCACATGTGACCATTCAATTCCACCATTAAATGGTGATGCTAGTGTCACTTCACCAAACTTTCCTTAATTAATTTGTATTGAATAGCCGCCAACCCCATACAATCTCTACATGCCAAACTCACATTGATCATCCAAGGCCGTCAAGAAGCGAAGATCCTCAAATAATTCGTACTTGTCAGTAAGTCATCCATTGGCTGCTAAATTAGACAGTTGATCGGTAATGGAATTGGCCTCACGAAGAACGTGAGTAATTCTAAAATCCTCAAATTCACCCAGCAAGACTCTGATCCTACGTATGTGCATGTTAAGGTGCCAAGTGTCGAGCTAGCCACGAGCTATTCCATTGACTGTGAGTAAGGAATCACCTTCTAAATGTACTTTGCGTACTTCCAAGGTTTTGGCCAATAAAATGGCGTCAACTACTACAAGGCATTCCGCTGTGTTCTTGGTGCCATCTATCAATCGTTGAGCGCCTAGACCAATAATACTACCATGTTCGTTGCGAGCCACAAAGCCAACCCCTAAAACCCCCGGGATGCCTCAAGAGGCTCCGTCAAAATTCACTTTGATCCAACCAGGTCCGGGGGATACCATGTGCTCCTAGAATCACAACCCAAATGTTTAACCCTTTTAGACCCATTAACAGGCCTGAAAGCAATTATATATTGTTAACATTAAGGAATGGCATTTGCAATGACCCAGATTACAGGAACATTCAATTTACAGATGTGTCATTAAACTGAATCTTGCACTTTAAAGACCAAAATCCATTTTAAAACTCAAAATGCTAAAGAACAGACAAGACATGCATTCCAAAATAAAAATAGACCAAAATAAGCATGTCATTTAGTCCACTCGTAAAAAACTTTAAAACCAAAAATTGCTGTCAAAAAGTAAAACCAAAAAAATTGTATTCAATTACTGCTCTTGCAGGTCGACCGTTTTCTCTCCTCTCCCTGCCCTCCATCCTTGTACCTGCCAAAATAAATAAATGTCGTATAGGAAAGTACAACCATAAAAAGAGTATATAATTTTGGCTTACTAAATTGAATCGATTTTTCAGAGGCATTCTTTCCACAAATTTCAGCAAGGATTATGCAAAAGTAAGTGTGATAGTGTACAATGATCAGAGTGTTAACGTTTACTAGTTGTAATTTTGCGTAACTTGCAGTATTCAGATAAGCGGCATATTAAATATCACATTTATAAATGAAAATGTTTCTCCAAAGTTGAACCATATTTATAACAAGGTATCATCCTACCAGGGGCATTGCCGACTACTGGATTTGTGTAATGCCTATCAGCTGTGACAAAACTTTCCTCTATTGTTGTCCTTTCGCATTTTTGTTGCCTTTTTGCATTACACTATTGTCCATGACAATCCAGATCACATTCCTGTGTTGCCCCTTCATATTTTTGTATTGTTCCTTCAATTATTAATTAGAACAGCTAGTTGCATGTCAATTTTTTTTCAAAAGTCCAATCGTTTACATTGAATTTTGTTTTGCTGCGATTGTAAGAAACCTCTCGGCTAAATTAGTTCTATCATTCATATTCAATTCAGAAATATTTGGTTTTCTAAAAAATTGCATGTTTGTGAGTATTAAAAATAAACGTGATTTCCATTTCTAGTTTTTTTTGCCAAAGAAAAAGTAACAACTTGTGTATCAGAGATATATAACTGACTTGGTCAAATGTCGAGAAATATAATCTGAAAAATGAATTTCTAATATTGCCTGATTTCCCTATATATATATAGCTGAAAAACCAAACAAATATCAATTAAGTATAGTAATTGATTACAATATAGCTATTACAAAGATCCACACATTTAAACCCAAACTGAGAATTTTGATTTTCCTTGCAGACAGTTGTATATTCTTTCAAAATTCATTTTTCCAAAGAGGGGATTTCTTTCGGCTGCTTGAATTTCCTATATATGGCTAGGGCAAATCTTTTATACAAGTCCTTGACGTACGGGTCGATGCCAGCCAATGCCGCTATCTCTAGCACATTTCCTTGCCCTTTTTCAGGATCCAGACTTGCCAGATGGCCGAGCACCAATGCTAATTCTATTGCATTCTTTGTCTGGATATCAGCAAATGCAGTTTCATCATACAACCGAGCGTACATGTATGTCTTTTTATCACGGTCTGTCTTTTTTAGCTCACTCTCATCACCCTCGAACTTTGTAAGGATGATCTTTAGACAGGCTATGGCAACTTTCGTCTGTCTTATTTGGCAACAGGAGAGAAGCTCTTGAGTATCGGCTGCAAGGAATTTTGTCACTGGAGAGAGGAGAGCGACACAATGCATTCCTGTATATCTTACATGTTGTTCAAAAAGGAGAGTCAGCATATCCTTATGGTCTTTTATCTCTGGAAAGTGGTATAGGAGGTTGGCAAATGTGGCCCTATTGACTTTTCTTGACTTGAGCAGTAGATGCAGATCATCAATCACCTGATTCCTGATCTCAAAGCCAAGTATGGGGAAGCTTCTTTTGTGGAAATTGGAGTATTCTCTAATGATCGCTTTCCAGGCCTTTTTGAAATTTTCTTTATCTTTTGTAAACATTCTAAGAATGGAGGCGCAGAAAAAACTACCTGCCTTACATATATCAAGTTCTGAGGAAGGCCACTTTATGTTGCTCGTAACATTTGTGTGAGTCATGATGGTGTCCTCCAGGCTATCTACTGTCTCAGCAGTTGGCAAAGAACACTTTCCTATAGAAGGATAAATCCGAGTGAATGTAGCCTCTGGGCCTACGATGTTCCACGCTATCTCTATTATTTTTCCTGCGTCCTGATCTGATACTCCCGTCTCTAGACGTTTGAAAACATCCTTTATTCTTTGGGCAAGACTGGTTTGATCAAATGACCGAAGAAGTAGTCCATGTTGTTTGGACAGTCTGTTGTCGTCCCAGTCGGTACTTGATGCGACCCGGCTTGAAGGCAGATTCTGGGCACCTTTGAACCTATCTTTGACTTTGACAACTAGTCTTTGTCCTGGTTGTTGTTGGCTCCCTGATGCTCCAGACATGGTGCTTCTCTCCGACCTGCCGATGCAATGGTTTAAGTAATTGCTGGGATCTGTGTGCTTTTGATTTTATTTTTTTTGCTCTCAAAAATTAAAATATTTTATGTTAAATTACAAAATTATAAATGAACATGGATTTGGTCGATCATAATTTGTTTGAGCCAGGGCAAATAAGAGGTATAAAATAAGTTGAAACATAGCCTTTAGCTTTAAAAAAAATTTAAGAACAGAGTTGAATTTATGATTAGCTGTAAACATGGATCATTAAATTTATGGTTTATGAGGGCTACATTAGAGGGAGTATCACATCACAGAAATTATGATAAATTGTTACATAATCTAAAAGGCTAGAATTAAGGACTGATGTTATTCAACAGCATTACCACTAAGGCCAATGTGTATCACAGAAGAGTAGAGGAGAAATTTAAGAGCGTCTACTTAGTTTCTATGATTTAGACATTGCCAAGTAAAAGTTTGAAGTCTGACTAGGTTGCTGAAATAAAAAAAGGCAATGCCTGCTCAAAAATCTTAACCCAGGAAAAGGTTGTTGAAGCTGTCGTGGAAGTCTCAGAAGATTACTGTTCTACAAATGGGGCCAAAGATTGTGGAAAATGACAAACTGTTTGCAAAACTGAAATTGAATTGTAGCTCAATAATTTAAATAACCTTCTCAAACAATTTAGGAGCTAATAGTAGCTTGTGTAATATGATTCAATTGATGACAAATAATATCAATTAAAAGGTGTCAAATTCATTATTATAAATGTAAAAACATCCGTCCTTAATGTATAAAATTTATTCAAATCACAAATTACAGAACATGAGACAAGTAGTCGTACAATGATCAGATATGACTTTAAACTTTTCAGATAAATTAATATATTATCATTACGTACTTAAGCAAACAAATCCTTATTACATAGCAAATATGTGCAAAATGGTTTCCTTACAACCGAAGTAAAACTACTCCTTAGAATATACGGAAATGTGAAAATGTGGAAGCGAGCATTAGTCTGTGTAGTTTTACAGGAAGCATCAAGACAAAGCACGAAAAAGTTTGATGAAAAAAATTCATCTTGCAGTGAACCACACAAATCATCCGTTGATTTTTTAAGGAGTTAGTAAAGTAAAATGGTAACCAAATTAGCTGAATCAAAATTTAGAAAACCTTTTGTAAAAATTTAGAAGCTAAATGTATGCATTTTTCAATTTGAAAAACAGGAAAATATAATTACTTCACACAGTAAGCATTTTTGTATTTTTCCATTTTTACAAGCTAAATGTAAGCATTTTTCCATTTAAAAAAAGAAAAATATAATTCTTACGCTATTTCTACAGAAAACAATCACTGCACTTCTGTTTTATGTCCCATGTTAATTTCTGCTTATGTTCTTTGATCACCAAAAAGTAGCAAAGTAATGTAATGAAAATAACCAATTTGTCAAACATATACAATCATTTTTTACTTTCTTTCACAAAAAAAAGTCAGGAAAATTTAAAATCAAACCCGTTGTTTTACCTGTGCTGCGTATAGTCAGTTTTGCTCCCTCTATGGTAGCCTGTGGTGTGCGAAGAACAGCTTACACAATTGGAGTCAGTATTATATTCAATTTCGTACCGGTTTTCAAGATTCTACCAACAATTTGACATTTCTGATTGTTTTTAGATATAGTAAGGGTGGGTTCTTATGGAGTGGGCTTCCTAAAAATCAGTGGAGAAATTTTTTAGGAATATTTTAAACTATGTCGTCTTATGAATTTCTAATGTAGATTAGCTTAAATAAGAAATAGACAAACTTAATTCTTCTTATAAAATTTTATTTTAACAAAAATCAAAATTTTTAGAAATAATTTACCTTAACTGGTGGGGCAAATTCTAACCCCCTGTTTTTTCCTACTCAAATATACAGCCCTAAACTGTAGGGGCTTCTATTTTTCTGGAGAAGAAGCTTAAGCTCCTCCATGGAATCTCTTCTTCTTTGAAAATAGAAGCTTAAGCCCCTCCATAAGACCCCACCCTAACAGCCACTGCCACATAAACAAAGTGTTCTATAAATTTACTACAGTTTAAAATTACACATTTGCATTGTAAAGTAAGCGTATTTATATTGAACCTGTAACGGTCGTGTGCATTAGATATCTGCTGCGTATAGTCAGTTTTGCTCCCTCTATGGTAGCATGTGGTGTGCGAAGAACAGCTTACACAATTGGAGTCAGTAATATATTCAATTTCGTACCGGTTTTCAAGATTCTACCAACAATTTGACATTTCTGATTGTTTTTAGATATAGCAAGGGTGGGTTCTTATGGAGGGGGCTTCCTAAAAATCAGTGGAGAAATTTTTTAGGAATATTTTAAACTATGTCGTCTTATGAATTTCTAATGTAGATTAGCTTAAACAAGAAATAGACAAACTTAATTCTTCTTATAAAATTTTATTTTAACAAAAATCAAAATTTTTAGAAATAATTTACCTTAACTGGTGGGGCAAATTCTAACCCCCTGTTTTTTCCTACTCAAATATACAGCCCTAAACTGTAGGGGCTTCTATTTTTCTGGAGAAGAAGCTTAAGCTCCTCCATGGAATCTCTTCTTCAGCCCCTCCATAAGACCCCACCCTAACGGCCACTGCCACATAAACAAAGTGTTCTATAAATTTACTACAGTTTAAAAATTACACATTTGCATTGTAAAGTAAGCGTATTTATATTGAACCTGTAACGGTCGTGTGCATTAGATATCTGCCGCGTTTCATGCAGGCTATATCTCGTGCAATTTACAATTCGCATTGAAATTTATAAGAGACAGGTAAGAATTTTTTTTTGTTGTATCTGATACTGAAGGTGGTGTTTTCAGGTACACGGATGCTTGTGGCTGTAGGGTACGCTGTTGACTAATCATCATAGCATTATCATAGCAATTATGTTCACTTCATTATCATATAGTATTATCATCATTATCCATATAGTATTGCATCTTTGGATTGCTATCTAGTTGCTAAAGAGGATATTAGAATAATATCTTTTACTATTTCTTATTTAATGGTCAATATTGTAACTTATGTAAATATTAGATACTTTTTATTTTATGATTGTTTATAGGAATGTCGTTTTTGTACAACTATAAATGATTGTTTGATCATTCAATTAATGCATCCATTGTTTTACCAATTACTTGTGTAATATGGTATCAGAGCAAAAGACACAAAATTTTATTTTATTTTTTATTTATTTGAAAGATGCATTGGAAGTTTTACAGGCCAGAGTTTTGTGGGTTGTTCTTTACAGATTGAGTTTTCTCTAGCTTGCGACCTAGTACAAACACATTTTCGAGTTTGTTCTTCTATTTCATGGTCGTCATTTTTTCTCTCGCAATCTTTGTCATAAAGCCCCGACGCAACTTTGCGGCTCATTTCGGGAGCTTTTCAACTCTCAAAACGACCATTTTTAAAGTTGTTTTTTAGGCTTCTCAAGATGTTTTCTTCCCCACGTCCTGTTTCCTTGCCTCTTGTTGTTCTCTTCATGTTATCCCACCTGGTCGTCATTTTTTCTCTGGCAATCTCTGTCATAAAGCCCCGAAGCAACTTTGCAGCTCATTTTGGGAGCTTTTTGACTCTCAAACGACCATTTTTTGGTTGTTTTTTAGGCTTCTGAAGATGTTTTCTTCCCCACGTTCTGTTTCCTTGCCTCTTGTTGTTCTCTTCGTATTATCCCACCCTGCAACAACAAATTGTTGTGTTTTCTTGCCTCTTTTTCTTCTTTTGTCACCTCTCATGTTCCTCTTGAAGCCTTTGTGTCTTGGAACGCAGCCAAAGTGTTTCTAACACGATGTGATATATCGTCTGTTGACGTGTTTTCTTCTTTATTGTTTTCCCCATTTTTAACTCCTCACACGATTAACTCATTCTCTCGTTGTCCTCTGTTATGCGGTTAAATCTCATTGACTGTCCTATTTTTTGGCAGTCATTAACTGTCTACTTTTCTGACCTTACCCGCCCATTTCGGTCTTACTCTTGGATCCATCAAACTAACAACATCCTCGATTGACAATGTTACGACGATAACCTACATCACTTTTTGCCCCTTCTGTCTAGCCATGCGCTTTTTAATGTATGGTTTTATGTGTATGCATGTATAACATGGATTGTGCAATAGTACAAAGTGCCTTTTCTATGTCAAGATAGCCACATCCAATGATGACTACCCGTAATTAAATGAAATATATCCTATTTTAAAATGCAACCAATCATGTGATGTCACATCAACTATACAAGTATAGGTTTCCCTTTTGCACAAACATTGGTCTCTCTTTTAGGCTATTTTGTACACCTTGGCAAAAAGCATGCTGATGTGGCATCATATTTGATGATGTAGCCCTGAAACCTTAGTTATAAGCAGGGTACCTGACAAGTAAGAGAAGTGCAATAGGGTACTAAACTAGTAGGTCCTCTCCCCTAACGTACATTCAATTTTGTTTATGAACTGCAAGATACTGTACTTTTGAGATGGCGGACACCACATTAAATGGAATTAACGAGATGTAGATAAATCAGATTTTAGAAATATTTTAATTCAATGTTATTTACCAAATCAAAAGTGACAGTTATTTTTTCATTCTACACTAAGAATGATGGTGTAAGCAAACAATAAAAATCTATCATTTGTGCGGGTGTGAGTGAACTATAAACTTTCAATCCTATGATAACTGCACAATAAATGTCAAATTTTTTCCACTGTCTTTTCATTGTGTAAGAGAGCCTACCTTGAGATTAATATTGCTTTGTAGACTTCAAAAATGTTTTTGATACTATCACTAGGGACAAACGATGGAGTAGAATAGAGGATCTTGGGATTCCAAATGAGTATAGAATGGTTGTCCATAAACTTTATGAGCAGGTTAGAGCTAAAATTAGAACAAAAGAGGGTATATTTGAGTGCTTTGGTAGTGACATTGGCATCAAACAAAGATGTCATCTCTCTCGCACATTGTGTGGCTTATATAGTGATAAACTAGAAAGATGGTTAAACAACAATAAAGGAGAGGGTGTTCAGCTAGCAGAATATGTGGTGAGGTTGATGCTATATGCAGATGAGTGCTTTGGTAGCAACATTGGCATCAAACAAAGATGTCATCTCTCTCCCACATTGTGTGGTTTATATAGTGATAAACTAGAAAGATGGTTAAACAACAATAAAGGAGAGGGTGTTCAGCTAGCAGAATATGTGGTGAGGTTGCTGCTATATGCAGATGATCATATTCTAATTGCAAAATTTTCCCAAGTATTGCAAGAGCATTTGAAGGTTTTAGAGCTCTTTGCCAAAAAAATGGGATGCAAGTGAACACTAGCAAAACCAAGGTCATGATCTTTTCCTTGAAGAAGAAAAAGAAGTAAAGTAGATTTATCTTTGAGAGAAGTTCTTTGGAGATAGTGGACGAATACAAGTATCTAGAAATTGATTTTCACAACAGGCTCAGCTACAAGACATGTAAGACAAAAAGGATTCAAGGGGGGTAGAGAGCTACTTACCTTCTTCTGAACAGGTGCAAGAAAGTGGGGTTATGGGATTAGAAAACCAAAAAGACTCTTTTTGGTTTGTTGACCGTGCCAATTGTCCTCTATGGATGTGAGGTTTGGGAGAAAATCAAATTAAACCACTATTAAACCACAAGTGGAAACAATTAAAAAGGATTCAAAAACACTTAATCACCAGCAATCTCAAAGTCAAGTCACTGGTGCCATATGTGATCCTTTTACCTAAGGCTGGTATGTTTCCAATGGAAGCATCGATAATAATATGTTTGCTAAGTTACCTAAAAAAAGTTGAAAGCATGAATAAGCATCGCTAGCCCAAAATGGTTGTTGAAGAGGAACTAAAACGCACAAAGAAGACTTGGAGGAAACAAAACAAAAAGTGGATGGACAAGTGGGGAATTAAGTGGCACGAATGCCCCAATTCTAACATTGAAATAAACAAGATGGTGCTAGTGGACATAACAAAATGGTAGATAAAAAAAACATTATGTCAAAGAATTCAACCTCGCATGGAAACATGATGAAAAAGATTATTTGAAGGCTGCAATAAAGGGGAAGGCTATAAATTTATAGTGCAGCTAAGACCACTTTGCATCACCTTAGATGTGAAATGGATAGATGGACCAACCCCAAATAAAAATGGGAGGACAGAACTTGTGTCATTTGTAACAAAGACATTGAAACCGAGGGGCACTTCATCATAGTGTGCAATATATGAGGACATCTGTAAGCAATATGAACATACTTTTAAGGTGGACGGTATAAACAAGCTCATTAAGGAGACAAGGCTTCACAAGCTTGCAAATTTCCTAGTCAATATTCATAATAGAAGAGCTAACATAGAAAGAAACATGAAAATGTGCTAATGTTATGGCCTAAGTTGCTGATTCGGGTGCGGATGCAGATGCGGAAGCAGGTGCGAGAATCGGGTGCACGGATGCACAATTTATATATATATATATATACAAAGAAATACTTCATCATTGATCAAGATAAATATTACTCCTATATGCAAGAAGTTGTGATGTCGCCGTTTGACATAAGAATTTAATAATAAATAAGGATTAAATAATAAAAAAATTAATAATATTTGAAAACAATAAATAAAATAAATAAATAATGTAACTATAATATAAATAATATCATATAATATATTTCAATTTGAATAGATTATATAATATCATATAATAATAAATAATTATTAATAATAGATCATATAATTTCATGTAATAATAGATAATAATATATTTTAATAATATTAACATTAATTAATTTTAATAATATTAACATTAATTTATTTTAATAGTTTAATATTAGTATGATGATAATTAAAAATATAGTAAATAATAAGTGATCTATTCTTAGCCACTACGATACCTTATAGATTATGAATAAATAAGATAATTATATTTGAAATACCATATTAGCCAAAGGATATGTCTTGGTCTTGAACGCAACCAGGAGATTTGAATCTACCATACAAGGAAGACACAAAGAGATAAGGAGAAGGAAGTGAGGGCAGAGAAAAAAAAATGATTATAGTTCTTGTAAACAAATTGAGATGTTGTCGTCGACAGCTCACTCTCCACCATGTTCCTCTTTTCATCGCGAAAGTCTTTGGATGCCTCCGGATGCGCGCGGGATGTTGGCAGGAAGCTCATCCTGGACCTATGGATGGCCTTTGGATGCATATGGCATCCACAAACCCAGATTGAGCTTCCTGCCGGCATCCACCATGCATTTGGCTCCGCCTCCGCTTCTGCATCCGGGGTTGGGGGAGTGCATCGGTAACTAAGGTTATAGCTTTTAGTTTTGGTCCTTTAGACCACTTGGTCTTGTGGACGACTTTAAAAGTCCATTCATTCATTCATTTCTTACATAATCTATGATTTAACATTCCAGTTCAACTTTCATGTGACACATTGCAGTCCTGTTTAGGATTTAAAATTCAATAACAAAGGGGCAAAAATTTCAGCATATATGGCCTATCTACTAATTATCTATTTTATTAATTTATAGGGCCTGCCTTTCAATTTATATTTTTTTTTCTTCACATATGCAAATATAATATAGTTCCTTTCAATTTTGCTCCATATAATCTTTAATGGTTTTGAAATGAAAACATAATCCTTGAGGGGTCTATGAATATGAATAGCTTTTAAGAAAAAATGAAGATGAAATTTTGATTTCAAGAAGACATGTTTTTAAAAAATTAGATTGCAATTTGAAATATAATCAGGTTATATACTTTTTTTTAAGAGGATATTTAATAGAAGCTGATTATATGACATTTTTCCAATCAATGTTCATATGAACTAGGGCAAAGTAGATGGCATCTCATTTCTATTGTTTTGTCAATTACTGAATTTCAGGTGTGATCTTCCCTCTTCACATTATTGAGACCATGGGTCCATCCCCAATTTTCTTTTTTTTTTCTCTATTGAAACCAAACACATTTACAAAATTTTGCCCAGCAACAAATTTTTAAATTGAATCTGTATGGTATTGTAAGACATTACTTAATTCATTTAGAGAGCTTGTAATCCATTTAGAGAGCTTGAAAATCATATTAGATCATACCTAAGAACATTGCCCATCACTACATTTACATTCTACACCTAATATACTACACTTCAAAATATCAAGAACATTGCCCAGCACTACATTCACAATCTGCACCTAGGATACTACACTTCAAAACATCTAAACATTCTACATAACCTCTCTCTTATGTCTTGAAAGATTTATATTTCACCCCTGTCACAGCAAATCCCTAATGAAGGCACCTACTAGTTCCGAAACAAAAGCCTACAATACCCGAGGAAAAAATCAGGCTGCACAGGCATAATCATATCACTACTGGATTTCACCGTGTTCTGAAACAGAATAGAGAGCAGGGACTCATGGGTGATAAAATTTGTAGCCTGATAACAATGATAAAATTTGTAACCTAATAATAGTTTATAACTTTATTGTATATATATATTAAAGACATAATAGTAAATACTCTCACAATTCATAATATTGAGTACAAATTACAAACTATTCTTATCCCCAAATCAACAAAATCAGTTAAGAAAACCCGTCCAATCTCCTCCTTTTAGGTATTAGTTCCTGCCAGGAACAATAGCGGAAGACCTGACATTAACCAGTGATTAAAATAAATTTTACTTTGAATCGATAACAGCACTACCACCAAAGTCACGCTCCAGGAAGAGCTCCTTCCCCTGTAATCTGAAGCAACTGTCTCCCTACATAACTCTTTGTGAAATTCAATTGCATACCTCTTTGAGAAATTACGCTTGGATAATAATATCCCTTCAAATCCAGATTTCATGCCATCAGGACGCTTTAATAGATATACTCTCACCATATACTCTAACTCGAAATAGATATTGGCCACAATTGAAGGACTTGCATAAGAATTTTCTGAAGCTTCTACACAAACTGTGTCAAGCTGCTCAAAATGTTGTAGCAAAGACGTATGGGCAAAGTGCAAAACCAAATAATCTATCTCATAACCATTAAATGATTTTCATTTCATCAACTAAACTGGGAAACTTAAATTAATGTCAGAAAACAGAGCTGAGAAATTATAACATTTAGTGCTTTTTAGGTTTTTGTCCTCTAAAAGTTTTGGGCACTGGCTCGGATGTCCTCGAAACTTCCCATTCTTGAGCTTCTGAGATGTCTTATAGTTGCAAGGGATGAACTATAAATACCGAGCAACATAAACTGCCAAGCATCCTGACCGCAAACATTGGTAAAGCACGTACCCCTGGTAATGTGGCTTCGTATGGAGTCAAAATTTACTACATCATAAGTGCATGATGGTCTGAACTAAGATAGATGCTCTTATTAGTTCTCTCAAACTTATCTTTCACACAAATAGACATGCCTTCTTACACTTTGCGAGAATTGATAACGGTGTTAACTAGCATCAAACACCAAATCATTATATCCATAATGCACACTTCTCTCAGACTATCCCATAACATCATCCATCCAAACTACGTGTAAAACTATTTCAACACTAGAATAGGGTTTTCAACACTTTTATAAACTCCATACATGGATCCTTTAACTATTCTATTAACTCTGCCTTCAACTGATATTTAGATTACGCTTTAGGCCTGTGAGACTTCTAACTTCGTTAGAAAACCCCTTGATAACTTTGCAAAAGCTGTGTGATGCTTGGAAACCTATTACACCTCATACATGGTCTTGGTCCTGTGTTGTACGCATTGTTATGATTCTTTACACTTTGATAATGCCACTATAACGTGTTGACCATTTATATGAACTTTACAACAATACAAATATAATATCTCATCCACAGTGTTTTATACAAACTTTACAGCAATACAATCATGATATATTACAGCAATACATTTATCTATATACATTTCATCTGTCATTATCTCAAAGATATTCGGATTAACAAGGCATGCACTTGAATTCATTATTGTTGTTTATATCCTCTTTTATGCGCTTATGTTGCGTAGTAGATTCCACATGCATGGAACATTTACAGTATATTCATCTATATGCATTTCATCTGTAATTATCTCTAAAGGAATTCTGACTAAAAATGTTTGCACTTGAATTCATTATTGCTGTTTATATCCTCTTTTATGCACTACATTTCTTTTGTCACTATCTGCAAGGATTTCTGATTACTTTACTCTATTTACTCAAGTTTTCCGTTAAATATGAATCATGGACATTGAATATTAGTGCATTACGTGTACTATTGTGGTCGTGGATTTACATAAAATTTATTCTCTCAACTCTGTTTTCAGACTCATTAATTTAAGTTTGTCAGTTTAATTGATGAAATGTAAATCATATTGTGATTCTGAGATAGATTATTTGTTCTTGCAAATTCAACACCTTCTATTTACTCTGCCTCCTTCATGATAAATGCTACTGTATGATATCTCAGTAACAAAATGCCCTGTGTTCAATCAATATGAATTTGAAAAAACTTCCTATTAGCAATCTAAACTTCCCCCTACTTCTTAAAAATCTCTAACTCTATTTCTTTTAGACCAAACTCCCAATTTTGTGTCTCATTTTCTCCTAGATTGCTTCTCAGTTTGTAATTTATTTCATGTAAGAAGACGGTTGCTTCAGGCTACAATGTCAAAAAAAAATCTGTCATCAGTCTTTCTCCATTTACTTTCTAAAGTATGGAAACAACATGAGATAGATTATTTGTTCTTGCAAATTCAACACCACCTATTTACGCTGTCTCCTTCTTTATAAATGCTACTGTAAGACATCTCAGTACAAAAATGCCCTATGCAGAATCGATATGTTTTTAAAAAAACTTCTTAGTAGCAATCTAAACTTTCCTCTGCTGCTAAAAATATTTAAATCTGTTTATCCTAGACCAAACTCCAAATTTTGTGTCTCAGTTTCTCCTCGATTGCTTCTCAGTTTGTAATTTATTTCATGTAAGAAGACAGTTGCTTCAGATTACATTGTCAAAAAAAACTTTATCATCAAGCTTTCTCCATTTACTTTCTAAAGTATGGAATCTATCATATATCTATCCTCAAACAGTTCTGCATTTTTTCTCTATCATTCATATCAACAAGAACAGTGACTACTTCTGCTTGATAATTGAGCTATTCATTCTTATTGTATCGAGCACTGTCATATTTTATGATTGAATCACAACTGTCATAACAAGAAGACACTCTAATTTCCAAGACAGAAAACTAGCACTGTTTTTCCAGTCAAGACTGTTCTTCAAGTCTTGGTAGGAACCTCCCTTGTTAGTTAAATGTGTTAATCTTATCTTTGTATTAATTTATAATGGGCACAAACTCAGATTTAATTACTATTATTTGTTGATTTAATTATTATTATTTTGTTAAGATTAAGTAGATTCTAATTAAAACATATTATTATCTTATAATTATAGATAATAAATATTATTAATGTAAAAAATATTGAAATTGTAAAGAATCTAAATAATCAATATAATATAAGGCATCAAACTAAAATCCATCCTTTACAAATCTCTTTTGTTTTTTGTTCTGTCAGATAAAAATTATAATTCTTTAAGCATATTAAAATAGGAAATAGCATGCAGAGCCTCTTTTCATAAAAGGCCACAACACCAACATTCGATGGAGGTATTCCATATAAGTGCAGATCTCGCATATTGTGCTAGAGATCATTGAAATTATAATAAAACCTTTCTTAACACAATGTGCCACT
>MU226051.1:147994-165568 GCA_018584345.1 Thuja plicata | reverse complement strand
GGCTCATGCATATAGTTGACATCCCCCAATTATTCCTTAGTCATATAGTTCTTTTAATCTAGGAATTAATAAATTATACTCCTTGCACTCTCAAGGTCATGATTACTCATTCATCCCAAATTTAACATGACCCCCTGATAATGGTTAGAGGGACAGTTACTACAAATAATTTAGAATTGATTTATCATTGTTGGGAATGATCGACAGCCAGTATTCATACAGACTGATAGAGCTTGTTATAAATGAAGTCATTATAAATACCACTCTTCGGCCCTTGCTCTTTAATCCCAATGTCAAAATGCAGAAGCTTTGAAAAACTTAAGGCCCGTAGCATATTGAGTTATGATGCCCTCCTCTGTTTTAGTTACATTCATTCACAAATACTTATAGTTATAATCATTGAGTACTATTAGCACAAATGAGGTTGATAACATAATCATTACATTTACTTATTGATTTCTTGGCTAGAGATTATAGCTACAAGAGCACATAGTCTCTATGGTATACCTTTCGATTAAAGAATACCTATCACGAGAAAATACTCCCCCCGATATCACTCCTCTGTACAACAGCAGAGGACACCCTTCTTACTATGAAATTATTCTAAAGGATTAAGCTGGGATCATCCAAAAGGTTCAGTGCTTCACTATATCTGGTAGACAACAGAAAGTAGGAGACAGTGGGTGCAAGATGGAAACGTGAATGAGCACCTTTCAAACAAATAGTGACCGAACAATGGCATTCAAGGGTTGCATATTACCTGAGCGATGGAATCAAATCCTTAACCCACTTTCAGACGCCACCAAAAGGGTAATCGAGAAGTCCATAGGTGATCAATACTTTGATAATTCCTTCACGTATAGAACCAATGGGGGTGTGGTGGGACAGTTCTTAGCTCTGGCCATCTTTGCCGGCAAAAACAAAGAGGAAATTATCAAAGTAGCCAAGGAAATATTCATCCATGAACATTTGGGGGGCTTAGACAAGATGGTTTATTCTGTAGACAATAATCTCACAGTCCCCTATCCAGAAATTTTGATGCAGACAGATAAAGCTGAGCTAGACAAGATTCCACAAACTCAGAGAATCGCCATGCTAGCTTTCAAGGATGAGGAAAGTTTTGATGAACATTGGCCTAAAATGGCCAGGAACCTAGATTTTTTATTTAAATAAATCTTGGAAGAAGCTCAGGACACCTGTTGGCTTCTCAACTACTGGAGGTTGGAAGGTTTTGATCTTCCAAAAGAACTGGACAACATTACCCCTCCAAACATCCATATCATGGCACCAGAAATAACCAGATGCACAAGGAAGCACAAGAGGTACTCGGGAGATACAGAGTGTATCGTTGTTAAGATCAAAGGAAAGAAAGCATGGAAATCCTCCATCATCCATAAGAATCCAGAATAAGTATGAGTATAATAATGGTTTTACTAGTATATATATTAGGTTGGGTGTATGTTTTTTGTACATATTATCAAAACATTACCCTATACTCTGTAAACATATATTGTCTATTAACTTGGACCTTTGAATTCAGACAATATTATACTTTAAGTCATGGTGATTCAGTTTTTGATTGAAGATCGATTGCTTATGGATGATTAAAGTTCTCTATTTTCAAACCCAATTCTCAGCTCAATAGTATATGTGGTTGTGTTGAATGGAAGTATCATCTACCTAAGACTAAATCAACAATTCTCGTAGAACCATTTTGTTTAGCTAATTTATATTTAGATTATATTCCAAGCATACAAATAACCAGAATAATCACTCTTACTTCCTTAGTTGCTAATTCCCAGAGATACAAGGATACTATAAGAATATGCAATAAAATAGAGATAGTAGTCATATATTTCTTAATTTATAGCAGGCTTGTAAGTTATGTCTCCTTTTAATATAGGAATCAATAGAAGAAATAAAAAGGAATCAAGTTTACAGCTTGGAACCTAGCTGCAAATGGTAATCTTATTTTGAGTTATAGAAATCTAAAGATAAGTGATTTAATCAGATATATAGAGTTATATATATTAGCAAAGGTATATATATATCTATATACTGACACTTAAAGTTAAGAATTATCGTCCTGCTATGATCAATACATGAAACACCGCAACATTGATCCCTTTTATAGTTTATTATATATGAGTATAGATATAACAACAGAATTATATCTATATTTATGTACAATTGACTATTCCATAGGTTTGGAATGCTCAAACAAGGATTTCCTTTGATTAAACCCTCAATATGATAGAAAATCATGCATATGTAATTTACAGGTGAAAAACACATCCCCTTGGATAGAGGTTAAATGGTTCAAGTTTATCTCTCTGTAGAAGATTAATATTATAAGCAAACATTTCTTTGATTTATTATAGTCATATTCAATATAATATCTAAAGCTTTATTTAAATACAAACATGCTATCATGTAATCATTCATCAACTGCGGCCCAGGTGTAGCCTTTAAAATGAGATGGGTTTTCTAATATTTATGGTGGCTCTGGTCCGAGGTAAGGAAATCAAGATCTAGCCCAGCTCATCAAACCCCCTGTGACTTTTAATTATCCTAGTCATAAATATGATATATTGGTTTTTTTTTTGTCAATATGGTTATTATATATATAGCAATCACATATGCGGAAGTGTTGCGAAGAGGTTTCTTAAGATCATAAATCATGTTAACAGCCAATTCAAAGCTGGGTTGTAAGATAAGCTTTGGTAGATTAGCTCCCTTGTAGATATTTTTATACCTATAATCATAGAAGTATGGCTTTTACTTGTAATTATGGTAGCTTATTTGGTTCACTGACTTAGAAGATCAGGTCCATCCTTTATGAAGGAGGGATCCTTTTGTTGGACTTTATTCAACATTAAGATTAATATTTTTAAGGCTAATCTTTGTATGAATCTTTCTCCAAAGATGGTCAGGATGTTTGGTTAATTATAAATCTCTAGTTTAATAATTTTGTTAATAATTCCTTAGACCTTGTTATGTGATACAATTTTTTAGCACAATGAGGAATGTATGGACTAGATTAGAATTTTATCTTATGCAGCAAGACAGGTACCCGAGATATTCCAATCTGGAGGAAGGTAAATATGATATTATTTATGTGGCTTCTATATTTTATTGTTTTAATTATAATAGATTCCCTTGACTTCGAGACGTGGAAGATGTCTATTGTGTTTTTCAGGAGATATCTATCAAGCAGGCTCCCAAAGATCTACATCACCAAAGAATTCAGGACTGTTATCCATATAAAAATAAATGCTTTTATATGACATGGAATTGTATCCTTAAAAATTACAATGTAAAAAAGTAACAGCATTACTCGTTTATATCGAGCAGTGGGTATGCCCACTGTATTTTGTATCCATAGTCAAAACTTGAGTGATTGAGAGGCGTGGGAATGGCCATGATAATGATATATTTCTATTAAATCTTGATGATTGTTGAGTTGCGGGTATGCCCATGTGATTATTGTATAAGTACAAGACCTTTGGTCCCGGGCAAGGCTGGAGGTTTTCTCAACCCTGCTCTTTCCTACCAACGCCTACAATGAGCGGGGTCACAATGTAAAATAATTTTTAATATTAACAAAAATTTTATAGGGCTTCAGCCTTTTACCGATCAAAAAAAAAAAAGTATCATTGTCTAATCTTTATCTATTGCCCAATTAGATCAACTCTTAAAGATATGACAATTCATTATGAACCAAAAATCAATTGTTTGACATTAATGACAAAATAAAAATTGATCTAATTCTTTCTACAATCATGTATACCTCTAGTCTCGGTCTTCATCATCATCTCCATCAGTTGAGTAATAATCTCCCACTTTGGCATTGATGTCAACATTGTTCATCTTCTTTTTACATCTTTGATCTATCTTTACTCCCTTTGAGTTGTTTGATCTTGTCCTCCCTTTGTGTTCATTCTCTCTCAACATCTTTATGCATATTCTTCCTCTTTTTATTCTTTCAATCACCCTCATTATCCCTTAATCTTTGTATTCATCAATTATTCATTCTCCCTCTTTGACAACAATGCCAAAGGTTCATACTCCTAAAAAATTCTATAGGCAATGGATCATACCTTGCATGTGTTGGTTCCCAAAACTGCAGATTGGAAATCCAAGAGCTTTTACCAATTCTCTTAGATTGCTTCAATCAGTCTTGGCCAATGAACAAGAATAATCTAGTTCCCCTACACTTTAGGCTTCACTAAACCTAGGTGGGTAAACCCTCACCACAAACACAAAAGATTTTTTTCTATAGCAAATTTAAACTTTCTTGATTTCTCAAGATGGCAAATGTTCCTTGAGTCTAATCAAAATAAGAATATTTACTTCTTACTTGTGTTTTAATGCTTGTAAATGCTTTGTAAACAGAATTTGTATTTGTAATTGAAATTGTGTGTAAGAAAATTGCTTTAGGTATGAGATAATATACTGATGACTTCAAATATACAGGGATGAAATGAAATAACTTCAATGCTTATGCAAAATGTAGAAAACCTTTTTAAGGAAATACATAGTCCGTTCCCTTATCCAACTAATTGGGTATATAGTAGTCAAACTTTACTTGAATTATCATGTACACTTTACACTTCAAATCTAAATTTCTTCCCTAGTGACATCAATGATGAATTGATTCTGAAATTAATTCTAGTCTACTTGAATTTAATTCCTTGGCAGGAAACCAATCAGACAAGGAGTTGCATAGACTAGAAATTCATATACAGACCTTGATATTCAAAAATTAATATTCAAAATATTTCAATTCTCTGACATCTAACTATAAAGAAGAAAATCTATGTAATTGGAAGTGTAAAGGACTAATCGAGTAAAAGAGAATGAACTCACTTCTTCAACCTTAGACAAGAAACATGGTTTCTTTGTATTGATCAAAAAGTGAATACAATTGATTTGCATATCGGTTGCAGTCACTACCCAAGTACATTATCCATCGTTACAATATATATCATCATATCAAAAAAATTGTTATCTCCCTCCTACATGGTATTTATATCCCTTTTATATAATACAAAGGGATGCAACAAGCTAAGGACCATTATAAAACAACTATCTTTAAAATAAAACCCTATTTTAGGTAGTAATTACAATATTTATAACTAATTCATATGAAATTAACTCCATTTAGTTGAAGTATCCCAAGCATGGCCAGTGCTTCATCATCAAGATCATCATCGACCCAGCCATTGTCATTCATCTAGATTTCTCGTGCGAGGTCGTGCAACTCGACTTGATACTACTTCGCTTCTAACTCATACATGTCACACTCATATGTCGCATAACTGGTTCTAAGTTCCTAGGCCACTGTCATTAGGTTGTTAAGAAATTTTGGTTGATCTTCTTCTATCCCTATCAGACCAAGCTGCATCACTGAATCTGGATTATCATTCTGAGGATCATAAACCATTGGTAAACCCATCCTCTAGCTTGAAATTTGAGTTTGTAGTACTCATGTCAATTTTTTACCCAATTATAGAAACATTTAAGGAGTTTACCAAAATCCTAAAACACCTAATTCCATTTCCTCATTAAATGCAAACATGATCAATTGGCCTCGCACACTTGAATTTAATTTCTTTGCTTCATACATTCTCTTGGAAATGACAATCCCATCTTGTCCATCCTGAAGTACATATCCTCGATTACCATTTTAAACCTTCTGCTTAACTCAAAGGCTAATCAGTGATATAACACAGTTTCCCATATGTATTTCCATATACTTAATAGGATCTTTCAATCTGCTCAACAATCACTTTAAATAAATGAGATCCATTCTTTTAACTTTGTATCTCAGGTTAATGTTATAAATATATCCAATACTCTTGAAAAAAAATCTTTATCTCTTTCTTAACCAATGCCCATTTAATTCTTGAGACATTTTGAGTGTGAGAAATCTTCCCTTGTACTTCAGTTATTAATTTGACCATCCTCAGTCTTTTTGGCATTTCACAGTTCTTTTAAAAGGTTCCCCGCGAAAAAATGAAAACTCGTTGTTTCACTTACCTTGTTATCGTTATTCAGGAAATAGCAAAATTTTTCCATTCAACACCTGCTACTTCTTTGACCTGTGAAGTAGAAAAAAATGATTCTCTTTTGAATATAGTTTCAAATTTTTCCTCTCCATCATGCCTTTGTCTTTGAAACATTAACACCAACGGATAATTTTGATCTTTCTAATTGGGAAAAAGTTCAATGTTCACACAGTGGCTCTTTTTGGGGACATATACCCCCTATGGGTATAGTGAGAATTCAATTATCTCTGGAATAAGCAGACCAAGTGTCAATCCATTGGGTTATAGATTCACAGTACAATAGTCACATCATAACAATTTGGCAACCCCAGGCCACCCAAATGCAAAAACAACATTTGCCTTTGTCAAAAATTTTATTTTCATCACACTCCATTGACATCAATCTAAAAATAATACTGAGATATGTATGATAAAATATGTTTATACTTCCCCCTAGCCAACTAAATTTGCCTTTTTTGAAAATAGGTATCTTCAAATTATATACATACTCCTTGTAATATCTTCCCTTATCATATAGTCCACAATCATATACATTGCAACATCCTCTGTTATCAAACTTTTTGTTGTGCACAGACATTTTCATCTCAAACTTAGACGGACATCCTATTTTAATCCTATGAAAGGGATAGATGCAAAATTTCAAACCTTTATACTCAGTGTTATTGTCACTATTCTGACTATGACAATTTTGCAAAAGCATACCTTTTCTATGAAAGTCTATCACTTCCACCACTGCTGAAGCTATCATAGTATCAAAGTCTGAAACATCACTTATTTTATTGATTGCATCTTTTGATAATATTTCTATGTTTTCAACATTGTGTTATTCATCTTCAAAACAAGGTACATTTTTCTAGCCTTCCTCTAGATTTTCTGATGTTTCATCATGAAAAAGACCTTGAATAAGATTGAAATTACCTTATGGTTTTCCTTCTTTTATATGTTGATCATATTACATGTATTCATTAAATGCATCATCATTTTGAGTGTCATCATGTGCTTCATCAATCAGGCTAGTATCTTCATTATCTCCAAAAATTTCATCCTCTTGCATGTGTATAGTTTCACTTGTCTATTTGTTTAGTGGACTGAGAAAATTTTGCACCATTTCTCTGAACATTTTCTGATATTCAATGTCTAATAAATCTGAAATACCTTCTACACTGAGGAGACCTTCTCTATTATCATAATCATTGATTTGCATTTCCATACTAATCCCACCATGTATGAAATCTTCTTCATTTTCATATGTTTTGATATAGCTCTCTAGCATGGATGCCTTTTTATCTTTTGCATGACTAGTGCACACATCTTCCTTATCTAAATTTGGAACATCACTAGATTCATCTTTTAAGATGCCTTCATGTATAACTCTGATAAGAAGTCTTACCTGAGGATTATAGAAAATCCCTAGTTCATGCATTTTATCTGGTAATGATGGTTTTATGTCCACGTGTATTTCTTTATAGTTTTTAAATATCCTCATGAATATTTGTGCTGCAGTTTCATCTTCATGCCTCCTTATATTTATAAATTCATTCAAAGAAGAGATACAAGACTCTTGTTCTAGAGTATAATTCTGACTGTTTTTAAATACGAAGCATATATTTTTCTTCTCCTCATCCTTCTCCACATCTGCATCTATTCCACATGTCTTATTACCAGAAGAGTCAGTCACACATGAATCAATTACTGGTTCACTATCCTTCACATTTTCTTCTCTGATGAATGCACGATGACATATATACTTGATTATTTGAGATATGTAGCTATGGGTAGAATTATCATTTTCTTCACATCTTTTGAGAGAAGAATCTTAACAAGGCATTAAATCCATGGTGTGATCTTGGCTTCTTTTTGTAGCTACCCGGTAGGTATTTTCTTCTCCATATGCATCACAAGGAGACATGTAAGGTTCCTCTTCCATAGTGCAATTTTGATTTTCTTCCTATTCATAGCACATGTTTTCTTCTTCCTCGCTTGTATCATGAAACATATTAAGAAACCATTGCTCAAATTCTCTCCATGATGAGATACTTTGTTCAGGTGTCATACTAAAAAGAAAACCCACATGATTTGTCAATGATCTTACAAATAGTTTCATAATCACATCTTCTGCATAGATATGACAATCTTCAATAAATTTACAAAATGCCTACAAATGCTCAATTGGTGATTCTCATCCATCTCCACAAAATTTTGGAATACATTTTTTTAGCCTAAGAGAAAAATCTTTCTGACCATCATGGATGTTATCAAAATTTAATGGTGTATATTCTTCCACAATAAATTTGGTCTTGGGTTACAAAAGTTTGATACTTTATGTGAATATGTATTCGAGTACATACTGAACATCAAAATTTGTAGTAACTTCTTTCTTTATATATTAGGTTCTTATCAATAGAGTCGCCACCCCTTTCAAAGAGGAAAACTTTACTTATCTCCTTATGGGTCTTCTCCTTCTGTAGAGTCACTAACATAAATGTTTTATTGAATATTAGAGTCAACAACTTCTTGTCAGAAGGAAAATACTTATTGTCTTCTGAGTCCTTTCTCCCCAGTAGAGGTTGCCCTTATCTCCAAAGATTTTGAGATATGTTCTGACAAAAATCCCCAGTAGAGTCACCAATCTGTTGGTTCCCAAAACTGTAGATTGGAAATCCAAGATCTTTTGCCAATTCTCCTAGATTGCTTCAATCAGTCTTGGCCAATGAACAAGAATAATCTAATTCCCCTACACTTTAGGCTTCACTAAACCTAGGTGGGTAAACCCTCACCACAAACACAAAATGTGTTTTTCTATAGCGAATTTAAACTTTCTTGATTTATCAGGATGGAAAATGTTCCCTGAGTCTAATTAGAATAAGAATATTTACTTCATACTTGTGTTTGATTGCTTGTGAATGCTTTGTAAACATAATTTGTATTTGTAATTAAAATTGTGTGTAAGAAAATTTCTTTAGGTATGAGCTAATAACTTATGACTTCAAATATACAGGGATGAAATGAAAGAACTTCAATGCTCATACAAAATGTTAAAAAACCTTTTGAGTAAATACACATGCCAGTCCGTTATCCAACTAATTGGGTAGATAGTAGTCAAACTATACTTGAATTATCATGTACACTTTACACTTCAAATCTAAATTTCTTCCCCAGTGACATCAAGGATGAATTGATTCTGAAATTGACTTTAGTCTACTTGAATTTAATTCCTTGGCAGGAGACCAATTAGACAAGGAGTTGGATAGACAGGAAATTCATATACAAACCTTGATATTCAAAAATTAATATTAAAAATATTTCAATTCTCCGACATCTAACTATAAAAAATAAAATCTATGTAATTGGAAGTGTAGAGGACCAATCTAGTAAAAGAGAATGAACTCACATCTTCAAGCTTAGACAGGAAACAAGTTTTCTTTGTATTGATCAAAAAGTGAATACAATTGATTTGCATATCGGTTGTAGTCACTACCTGAGTGCATTATCCATCGTTACAGTATATATCATCCTATCAAAAAATTGTTATCTCCCTCCTACATGGTCTTGATATCCCTTTTATATAATACGAAGGGATGTAACAAGATAAGGACCCTTACAAAACAACTATCTTTAAACTAAAACCCTATTTTAGGTAGTAATTGCAATCTTTATAACTAATTCATAGGAAATTAACTCCATTCAATTGAAGTATCCCAAGCATGGCCAACACTTCATCATCAAGATCATCATCAACCCAGTCATTGTCATTCATCTGGATTTCCCGTGCGAGGTCGTGCAACTCAACTTGATCTTGCTATGCTTCTAACTCATACATGTCATGCTCATATGTAACATAACTAGTTCTGAGTTCCCAAGCCATTGTCATTAGTTTTTTAAGAAAGTCTAGTTGATCTTCTTCTATCCCTATTAGATCAGGCTACATCACTGAATGTGGATTCTCATTCTGAGGATCATAAACCGTTGGTAAACCCATCCTATAGCTTGAAATTTGAATATGTTGTACTCATGTTGGTTTTTTATCCACTTATTGAAACATTTAAGGAGTTTACCACCTTTCGAAAACACCTAATTCCATTTCCTCATTAAATGCAAACATGATTAGTTGGCCTTGCACTCTTGAATTTAATTTCTCTGCATCATACATTCTCTTAGAAATGACAATCTCATCTTGTCCATCTTGGAGTACATATCCTCGATTACCGTTTTAAACCTTTCGCTTAACTCAAAGGCTAATCAATGATATAACACAGCTTCCCATATGTATTTCCATATATTTAATAGGATTTTTCAATCTGCTCAACAGTCACTTCAAATAAATGAGAGCCATTCTTTTAACTCTGTAGCTCTGGTTAATCTTATAAATATATATACTACTCTTGAAAAATATTTTCTTTATCTCTTTCCAAACTAATACCCATTTAATTCTTGAGACATTTTGAGCATGAGAAATTTTCCTTTGTACTTCAGTTATTAATTCGACCATCCTCAGTCTTTTCAACATTTTGTAGTTCTTTTAAAAGGTTCCCCGCGAAACAACAAAAAATCATTGTTTTGCTTACCCTGTTATCATTATTCGCAAAATAGAAAAAATTTGCCATTTCACAACTTCTACTTCTTTGGCCCACGAAACAATGGAAAATGATGCTCTTTTGCATATAGTTTCAAATTTTACCTCTCCATCATGCCTTTGTCTTTGATCTTTCTAATTGGGAAAAAGTTCAATGTTCCAACATCATGTACTGATAACTCTTTGCATACAAAATTACTTTACACAACTTCAGGCAACACCTAAAGTGTGAATGCTAGCATCAAATCATAAAATAGATATTCTATTAAAGTCCTAGAATTGATGTAGCTTGCATCTTTCTCTAATGAATATTCGATAGGGGTAGGACCCCTAACTTACTTCAGAGATACTACAAAGCATCCTTCGGTAATGTCTTAGTGAATATATATGCCAATTTCTCTTTTGAACTCACATACTCCAACATCGCCTTCTTGTCTTGAACTTTCTCTCTCATGTAATGATACTTGATAGATATGCAGTTGGTCTTAGAATGCATTACCAGATTCTTTGATATGTTTATAGCACTTGTGTTATCACAAAAGATAGTAACTAGATCAATAATATCCTATTGCATACCTTCTAGCAGTTATTTGATCCATACAATATTTACACAATTCATAGCTGTTGCAACATATTCAACCTCGACAGTAGACTATGATATATACAACTTTGCTTCTTACTCAACCATATAACTAGTCTTTCTCCTAAAAAGAAATCTCCTCCACTTGTACATTTTCTATCATCAATATTTCTGGCCCAATCAACATGGGTGTACACTGTTAACTCAAAAGTTCCTCCTTTCTTGTATAGTAGACCAAAGTCTTCGACTCCTTTCAGATATCTAAATATCCTTTTCACTGCAAACATATGTGAATCCTTTGGATTGGCAAAAAATCTAACAACAATACCAACTGCATGAGCTATATCCGGTCTGCTATGAATAACATATTGTAGCTTACCAATCATTAATCAGTAGAGTGTCTCATTTACTTCCTTTGACTTGTCTTCCTTTGATAGCTTGCGACCAGTGATCATCGGTGTTCCAACCAGTCTTGAGTCTTCTATCCCAAAAGTCTTTAGGATCTCTTTGATTGTGAAATGTATATCCCATCTTTTACTTATTGAATCTTTATTCCAAGAAAGAATTTGATCTCTCCAATCATGGACATTTCAAATTCCTTTCTCATTTCTTCAGCAAAATATCTTCATAATGTGTCATTACCTCCAAAAATAATATCATCAACAAATAGCTCAGCAATTAAAATCTTGTTAGTACTATCACATTTGAGATAAACATTACTATTATTACTAGTTCTTTTTAAATCCAATCTTGATTAGATGTGCATTTAATATTTCATACCAAGCTCAGGGTGCTTGTTTCAAACCATATAGTGCCTTGTGCAGTTTGCATACCATGTCAGGTTGTTAGTATTCTCAACAAATCCTTTAGGTTGTTCTATATAAACTTCTTCTTCGAGAATACCATTAAGAAATGCAAACTTGACATCCATTTGATAGACTTTAAATCATTTGTAGGCTACATATGCTAGTAGAAATCTAACTCCTAATCTAGCAATAGGTGCAAAAGTTTCACTATAGTCAATTCCTTCTTCTTGTGCACATCCCTTGCAAACTAATCTTGCTTTGTTTCTGACTACATCTCCATGCTCATGCAGTTTATTTCTAAAAATCCATTTAGTACCAATAACATTCTTATCTTTAGGTCTTAGTACTAAAGTCCATGTGTTATTCTTTACAATTTAATCTAACTCTTCTTTCATTACTTTAACCCAGTCTTCATTTTCCAATACATCTTTAACTCTTCTTGGTTCTAATTCTGAAATTAAGCATGGATTTTCTCTTTCCTTGCTTCTTGTCATAATTCTTGCATCTTTGTCTCCAATTATCTTACTCGATGAGTGGTGTCTCCTTGCATACTTGGCTAGAATAGGCTCGGTAGTTGGTGGAACTTCATTTCCATCATTTAGTGGTAGTGTACTCTCTGTTCAGCTTCTTCCTCAGTTTGTGCAATCGGTAGGGTATCTGGAACATCTAGTTGAACATATACAAATATTTGTTAATCTCCAGGTTCCTTCTTGTTGTCCTCATCATTTCTCTCTACAAATTCATTAATTCTCACATTTACACTTTCCACAATTTTGTTAGTAGATTTTTTTAGACATTTGTAAGCTTTTCTCTTTGTAGAATATCCTAAGAATATTCCCTCATCTCCTTTAGAATCAAACTTACCATCTCTATCATCTTTAAGAATATAGCATCTACTTCTAAATAATTTGAAATAACTCACATTAGGTTTGTGATCATACCAAATCTCATATGGTGTCTTATGTGTACCTTTCTTCACTTGTACTTGGTTAAGTGTATAAGCAACAATACTGACTTCTTCTCTCTAATAAGTTTGAGAAATACCCTTCTCAATCATCAGTGTTCTCGCACAATCCACAATGGATCTATTTCTTCTTTCATCTATAATGTTCTATTTTTTATTGAGGTTAAAATAGTTTTTGAAGGGAACCGTAACGCTCTACAATTTAGAAAGAAAGATAAGCAGGAAAAAACACCACAAAAAAAGGAAAAGACAACAAAAAACAACTACTGGGGGAAAAAGATGGAGACAATAGAAAGCCCCCAGCACAAACTACTAGCAAAAAGAAGCTAAATCGACGAAAAGATTACAAGCCTGAAAAATAGCACAGTTAGGTCATTTTTTCCATAATCTCTGCAGAGCCAACCATCACCATTCTATATTTATCGATAGCCTCTCTGGGATCCTTTATTTCCTTTGTCCTACCGGTTTTCACCTTTTTAGCACTCGCTCTAGTATGAGTTCCAGGGCCAGCATTGATGGGGTCTATAGCAATATCATCATCCACAACAATGAGCGGAGTGTTCCCATCCAACACCAAGAGCAACGCCCTTAAATTGTTGTCAGTCACCTTCATGCCCTCATAGTTATTTTTCATGATACAGCTGAGAGTGTCTTCAATACTCTGAATACGGCTTGAAGTCATATGCTGAATGAAATTAACCACCGCATTAATCCTTAGTTCTAACTTCTCCAAAAGCCTATTTTCTGCTTCTTCCTCCTGGGTCTCATTTTCATTAGTAGCCTTGGCCACTGGTTTATCAAGTAGAAGAACAATCTTATTCACTTTGTCCTGGATCTCATCATACTTACCATTTATGTCTTTGATTTTTTCAAGAAGCCAGGAATTCAGTTGATAGTCCATCTTAGCCCGCTCTTTAACTACCTGCATAAATCTTGTAGGCTCTTGGATTTTCATTGTCTCGTTATCATGGTTGCCTCCAACGTTCTCTTTTCCTTTTTTTTATCATTCCCCTCTTTTTTATTTACCTCAATCTTCTCATAAGTATCCCTGGAGAGAATACCCTCTTTAGACAGAGAATTAGCATAGTTCACCATAATAGGTGCATTGTCGGGAGTAACCTTCGCTTTAGTCTTTAGACTAGACTCACTATTCTTCTTCGCTGGGGAGGTAGTACACACCTCACTATGGGTACTAGTATCTACCAGTTCCTTGTTGTCTTTAGGTCCTTCTATGTCCATATCCTTTGTATTAACATTGTTGTCGCTATCCATCTCCTGAGAGGAGCCAGTAAAACCCTTATCTTGAATATCAGTATCATCCTCTGTATCCATGCCTGCTTCCTCTGAGATGAATTTAGCCACTTCTCCCATATCACCTTTTTCATCCTCCTCCTTAACCTTTGTTTTGTTATCCGTGTCCATACCAACCTCCTCTGTGAGAATCTTAGCAGAATCTACTAAGACATTGTTATCTTTGGCCTTCCTCTTTTTTCCTGGAGTGTTTCTTTCATTAACCATAGGTATTTTACCCTTCTTCTCCTTGTTCAAGCTAGTGACCTGGGTGTTATCCTAAAGCTTAAATTTTGCATACCCATAGATTGGCAGAATAATCCTATCATGAAGAATAGGTTTCTCTACACTCTTCGTATTTTCCATAATGCTATTACGTAGGGATTTGAGAAGAAGGTAGGGGAAAGAGATTTTCCTTTTGTAGCGGAAGTGATTAACAAGAATAAAGTGGAAATTATAAACCCTAGTATAGCGACCCTCAAGTGTAAAATATTGCATAATAGCTTTGACCAGTTTTGCCCAGAAAACCTTCATATGACAATGCAAGACATAGTCCCCTGATTGTTTAACAAGAAGATCTCTTTCTCCCTAGGTCTTTGGATGAATTATAGCCACATTCTTGGTCATAAACCTACCTCTATAGTATTTCAACCCTGAAATTTTAAGACCCGTTATTTCAGAAATAACTTTATCAGTAACACAGAAGGACTTACCACAGATTGTCACATTTTTGTTATCCCAACTATCCACAAATTCCTTGAAGATGTCCTTGTCGTAACCATGGAGTCTCTCCATATAATCAGTGACCCCACCTTCCTTAAGTCTATTCCAGACCTCGGCCTCTTTTTTCCATTTACCAACCGTGGGCTCTTCATGTTTCAATTTTCCTCCCATTTTTCCAGTAGACCAGACTTCAAAATATTGCACAGGATGAGTGCCAAGATCACAAAAAATAGAGCAGAGTGAGTAAATTGTGATAATGGACCACCTTTTAAAAGGAATGATAGCATCTTTCCCATAAATGTAATTATTATTGCAATGGTCGTCGTGCGTGCGAGACCCATATTTAAGGCAACTACATAAACTGTCCATTTTTGTCATCATCATTAGTAGTAGCTCCGGGTTTATGGTAGATTTGGTCATACCTTATAAGATTTAGGACTTCAATATTTAATCCTTGATTACCTTGCCAGTTCCTGGCATTATCACTATAAACTCCCACATTTGCCAAGCTGTCAGCCACAACGTTCAACTCTCTAAATGCATGACTGATGTGTGTGACATCAAAATCAGATAAAAGCTTTTTAATCTGAGAGATGACGTGACTTGTATTCCAAGATGGAGTATGATTACCATTAATACAATTAATAGTATTCATGGAGTCACTTTCTAGCCACAGCTTAGAGCAATTTTGTCTTTTAGCCAACTTGCAAGCATAGAGAGCAGCCATAGCTTCAACAACATGGCTAGTTTGAGATCCAATGGGGATAGCAAAAGCAGCAATACAACTACCTTGGGAGTTTCTAACAATGTAGCCACATCCAACAATGTCGGGGTTACCTTTAGCAACGCCATCGAAACTAACTTTATACCATCCAGGAGGAGGGGAGCTCTAGACAACTATCTCACAAGTAGTGGGAGTAGACTTAAAATTAGAAAAAAAATTCCAGTGCTCAATAACATCCTTATTAGAGACCCCTTCCATGAGTTTCGGTTTAATTTCACAAGCTATTTTGGTATTTTCAACAATACTTCTAACAATTTTGATGCCGATCAAAAAGGAAGTGGAGATTTTGTTTCTGAATATCCTATCATTTATTTCCTTCCAGATCCTCCATATATCACGTGGGGCTGTTTATTTCCAAATAAGTTTTCCCAACTGGTGAGGGATGGGAGTGATAACATGTAACTGATTGAATGTTTGAAGATATTGAGTTGATGATCATGCAAGGCATTAAATCAGTTAATGTATTGTATTGTCATTGATGTCAACTTGATATAATCTATATGGTCATTGTAATACTGCCAAAGACTTCAAATAACTGATGAATCAAAGGCTATGCTATCAGTAATGCATAAAAGTCAAGTATTCACTAAGTGATTGCATACACCGACAAAGTGCACCCGACGGTCAGAGTAAAAGAACTAAGTCACAGTGTTTCCCAACGAATAAATGCACAACATTACCGATGAGCAGAGTTATAGTATTGCCCAACGGAAAAGACAAGGATGGAGATCCCGATGACAACTGAAGTCACATCAACGAAACAATCATTTGTCACCGATGACTAACTAGTGTGTTGACCGACAGAACAGAGAGTTCAGAAAATGACAAAAATGCTTAGCTGTCAAGAAGCTAAATATAGAGTTAGTAGATACTTATCATTGTTTTAATCATCCAGATAAAGCCAAAGATAAGTAATTGATTTAAAGCTTCTTTGTCTAGTTGGCAAGAAGATCTCTACAGGATCAGACTGTAGATTTGCTTTAAATTTGTTGCCAAAGATTATTGAACACGCCAAGATCAAGAAAACCAAGAAAATCAGAAATCATGTCTATAAGAGACAAACTCAATTCATTATGAAATATGTGTGTGGGGTGAACAAGAGAAGAGGAAAGATGATAAAGGAAATCTGAAGGAGAAGAAAGTCTTCATTTCAGTCCTGATCAACAAGCTAAAGGAAGAGCTAGATTCTGCAGACACCGAAGAACAATGAGACAAGCATCATAGAGTAGAACAAGTATGGAGCAAAGGTATATATTTGATTATATTTATCAGTGAAGTAATGGACCTATAATAAATCTAAAAATCTGCAATTGAGTTGTATGTATGAATAGATCATTAGTGTTTTAGCTTAACCATTGAAGCATATAAGCCTCTTAACCGAGCAGGACTTAAAAGTCTTTATCAATTGAGATACATCCCAAGGAGTATCAAAAAGTTTGATCACAAAAGTAGCATTGGATATGCTCGATACCTATTGACAGGCCAAGAGAGTTTAATCAAGGATGGTAGCATTAGATGCCAGATACTAGTTGACAAACTATTTCAAAATCCTCTAACAAGATCACACCTAACAATGTGTTTGTAACCTTTAACATGGTTGGCTCTTAACATGGCTCACTTTAGAAGAGTAAAAATTTGGGGTACCGGTCCCAGTGTTTTTTCCCTTAACAGGGTTTCCACGTTAAAAATCCATGTGTTATGTGTGTATGATTCATTTCTTTACTGTTTTGTATCTTACATAGTTAATTTTGGATTGATTGGTATACTCTGCATATTTACTGTA
>MU226051.1:112904-133386 GCA_018584345.1 Thuja plicata | reverse complement strand
TTCCCCCCCCCCCCCTCTTAGTATCTTGCTATCCCATTATTGTATTTCCAACAGTTTTTCCCTTAACAGGGTTTCTACATTAAAAATCTATGTGTTATGTGTGTATGATTCATTTCTTTACTATTTTCTATCTTACATAGTTAATTCCGGATTGATCGGTATACTTTGCATATTTACTGTATTTCGGTAAATAGATGGCTGCTTATTGGTAAACATACAAAAGAAGGTATAACAGAGCAATCTGACAAGTAGTAAATTGATATAAGTATTTCATGGCATTCATCTTGTAGGACAGAAGATAACTTGAGATATAATTTGTGGTCATAATTTTAAAGGGTTGATTTAAGGATTAATTTTTGAGGCCATTGATTCACCCCCCCCCCCTCTTAGTTATTACTAACAGGGAGAACTCCATTGTGACAGGAACTCTTTAATAGTTTTAGGGAAGACCCAGCTGATTTTCCAATGCTGCAACACTACCCTCCAAATTTATCTTGAGAATTGATAATGAGGCAACAGGTGAGAAGAAGACTCAACATCTTTCATACAAAGATAACATCTATTAGGAATCATCCAGCCTCTTTTAGCTAGGTTCTCAGTAGTAAGGATTTTGTCCTAAATAAAAAGCCAAAAGAAAAAGTTAATTTTTTAGGGATAAGGGAAGAATACCAAACCTTAGCCCAATAGGGCTCCACTCCATGGGAGGAAAGCAACGAATAAGGAGAAGCCACCATGAAATTACCATTGGGATTAGGGGACCAAATGAGCTCATATTCACAATTAACTTTGATCTTGTACGGGGCTAGATCAAAGTTAATAGGTTTCAATTGTGGATTAATGTCACTAAGGTTGACCCATTTATTATCCTTCCAATAATCTGAAACTTTACACCCATTCTTAGGGAGAACATTTATGCAAATTGGGCCATATCAAGGTACTGGATGAGGGGTTTATCCCTAAACCAAGGATCGTCCAAAAATTTGATTTTCTGACCATTTCCAACTTTCCAGCGAACCCCTTTAGCAGCAAGAGGTCTAGCCTTCAAGATACTATTCCATTTCACAGATCCTTGCACAGTGATAGCAGAGGAGAGGAAGGTCTCAATAGAGGGAGTAGCGAAAATGTATTTTGATTTAAGGATTTTATTCCAGCCTTTTTCTTCTCCAAAAATTCTCCATCTTTGTTTAGCTAGCAGGGCTAGATTGATATCCTTAATTTTTCTGATGCCAAGACCCTCATGTTTTATAGGTTTGCACACATTCTTCGAAGCCACAATATGGATTCTATTTTTTTCCTTCGTTCCTGACCACAAGAATCTTTTCTGTAATTTCTCGATGATGTCAGCAATCTTTGTTGGAATTTTGAAGAGGCTCAGAGCATAAACTGGGAGATTCTGTAGAGAGCTCTTGAGCAAAAGGATTTTCCCAGCATTTCTAAGAAGGGTCCCTTTCCATCCATCAATTTTTATGTTGAACTTATCCACAATAGCATTCCAGAAAGAATCTGGAGGTTTCAGGCCCAACGGGAGGCCCAAATAGCTAGAGGGAAAAGAGGTGATTGCACAACCAAGAATGGTCGCCATTCTCTGTTGTCTTGTAGGAGGGGTGTTGACAAAAAAGTGGGAGATTTTCTCCTAGTTGATGAGTTGTCCCGTAGCAGAGGAATAGGTATCCAGAGCCTTCTTGATAGCTTTAGCTTCTTTAATCGAGGAAGAAACCATTAGCACTATATCATCCACAAACTGGTCGTGGGAGCTAGGGGAGCATGAGGATGAGGGAAGGAGACCCTGAATCAAAACCTCCAGGACCCATTTAGAGAACAACCACCCAAGGATTTCAGCCATGATAAAAAATAGGATGGGGGATATGGGGTTCCCTTGGCAGAGCCCTCTAGAAGGGAAGACCATATTAGAAGCATAGCCATTCACCAACACAGAGATTGAAGGAGAGGAAATGAGTTCCTAAATAAGGCCAACAACTTTCAACAAGAAACCAAAGGCTAAAATAACTTTACAAAGAAAATTCCAATCCACTCTATCATAGGCCTTTGAGAGAACAACCTTCATAAGAAACCCATCCTTTTTTGAGGCCTCTAGAAAGTGGATATTCTCATGAACAAAGATAATAGAATCAAGGATCTGTCGGCCTGGGACAAACCCATTTTTCTGGGGGAAAATAAGATCTAGGAGGAGCTTCAGAATACGAACCATGAGGACTTTAGAGATGATCTTATAGAAGGTGTTACACAATCTGATCAGTCTGAAACTATTAGCATTATCTGTACCCAGTTTCTTAGGAATCATGACAAAAAAAAGTAGAGTTTGCTTCCTTCAAAAGGGAGCCAGAACCAAATAAAATTTTCACTACATCTGAAATATCTTTCTCCATAATGTGCCAGAAATCGTGGAATAAAAATGGAGGGAAGCCATTCGGACCTCGGGATTTTTCTCCCTCAAAAGAGAAGACCGCAACTTTGATTTCTTTAGTAGATGGGATTTTACCCAACAACATATTATTAGCTCTGGTCATGATGCGCAAAATAGAATCCAAAAGTAGTTGTTGGTTTTCTTCAGAGAGATCAGGGTCAGCTTTGAGAAGAGAAGAAAAATAACCTGATAATTCTTTTTTGATATCCTCCTCCTTACTCAACCTATCGAGAGTACCATTGATATGCTCTATCCTTTTAGCTGCCTTGTGTTTCTGGGTAGTCAGATAGAAGAACCGAGTATTCTTATCCCCCGCACGGAGCCATAGAGCCCTGGATCATTATCTCCAAAAAACTTCCTCCCTAGAGATGATGTTATGATAATCAGCTTGAATTTTGTTTTCCTTAAGTTTGTTCTCCTCAGTCAAACCCTCCAGCTAGATAGTTTGTTGGATCTCTTGGAGGTCAGCTTAGATAGAGATATTATTTTTGAAGATTTCCCCAAACTCTTCTTTGTTCCAAACTTTAACTTTGTTATTTATCCTTTTAAGTTTTTGAACCACTCTGTACATTGTTTTTCCTTCCACTTGGACATTCCACCAATCAGCAATGTTCCTAGCGAGGTTAGGGTGTTGCATCCATATTTTCTCAAATATGAAGGGGCAGTTTCTCTTACCCGAGAGAGGATTCGCCTGGATAGAAATGGGAGAATGGTCAGAACTAACACAGTGAAGGGTAGACAAAGAGAAGTAATAAAGGAGGATCCAATCCATAGAAATCAGGGTCCTATCCAGGCAAACTTGGATCAAGTCATCCCCAGTTCTTCTATTTGACCAAGTAAAGTTGCTACCTTTGAGATCAAGGTCCAAGAGGGATTGATTATTAATGAAATCCATAAGAGCCACCCCACTATCAATCTGAGAAGAAATACCTCTAGATTTTTTAGAGTCGCTGAGAGGAGTATTGAAGTCTCCAACCAGCATCTAGTAAGCATTCTTAAATTCTCTTCTATCTATTTTCAGTTTACGCCAAAATCTATCTCTACCAGTTTTAGAGTTGGGCGCGTAGATGTTTGAATGAACCCAAGTAAATCAAATAGAAGAGATGTTACCTTCCAACTTAATAATATCTCCTTGAATATTATTAAGGTTCCAGAAGGAAGCAGTGCCCCCAGAGGCCCCAACCAAGCTGCATCCCACAACACACAAGTTTTTAAAAAAATTTAACTTTTCCACTTTATCTCTAGCCATTTTAGTTTCCTGAATGAGGATGATATATGGCTTCTGATCCCTAAAAAAATTTCTCAAAAGGTCTATTTATGGGGGCTATTTAATCCCCTCATGTTCCAAGAAATAATCTTCATTTTTTACCTTGGGAGCAATCCTGGATGGTTCGTTGTCTCCCATCCGCAATACTTTGTCTACTCTCATATTCTCTTGCGAGTCTATTTGGTCTTCTTCCCCTGATAGGTTTAGGATTTCCCACATCTGCTCTCATCGCTCTTGTAACGCTTCCTAGGGGCATCCCCAAATTAAGACTATTCTATTTCTTCTTTCTATGTGAGACCTCAGTCCAGAGTTCCTCCAAGCAGGCTAAAAAGGGGTTAGATTCTTCAGGAGAGTCCGCCCACATAGTATTAACTCAAGGATTTTGAGGGATTAAGATTCTATCATTAGTTTTAATTTATTTTTCAATAATTACACCAGTAGGAGATTTAGATTTCTCAATACAAAGAGTTTCCATACTTGCAGGGTCACCTTTTATCTCTCCTTCTTCAAGGGATTCTTCTGGTTCTGTCACTTCCATCGAAGGATGCTGCACACTGCTCCCTGAGTTATTGGAAACTTGAATGGGGCCATTCAGGCTTAAGTCTGAACCATTGCCTAAAAATATAACTAAGTCTTTCAAGCTAGAAGCTTTAGGGTTATCTGATATTTTTTCCTTCCAGATCTTCCTTGGTTCCTTCAGGGGGATGGTTTTCACTTTCTGAGATTTGAGAGAGAATTCCTTAGCTCTGTGGCCTGATTTCTTACAAGAAAAACAAACAAAGGGGAGGGATTCAAACTCCACTTCTTGCATCCAAGCCCCTAGCTTTGAGTTAATCACAATACTATTTGGCAGATCCACCGTCTGAAGGATGTTCACACAAAACCTGGCATACACCCTTTTCATTTTTGTAGTTGTCATTGGATCTATGGAGAGGAGGTCTCCAAAGGAGCTAGCCAGCCCACCCAGGACATCTTCATATCAGTATTCCAATGGGAGACCCAGGAATTTGACCCAGATCAGGGCTGAGACAAAAAAAGTCAAGTTCTTGAGAACCAGATTGGGAGACCATTTACGCAAAGCTAGAGAAAAATGACCAAGCATCTAGGGGCCACCACAGAGGATATTAGAAAGATATTCCATGTTAGAGAACTCAAAGGAAAAGAATCCTTTAGTCATTGCATCAATATCAACTTGACCTTTAAGGAACCATTTCCTCTTCACAAACTATTTGACAACTTCTATATTAGGTCTACCACCAACAAACTTGCCTATCAGAGTCATCTCCATAAAAAAAGTGGAGAAATCAATCAAGGGATCAGGGATGAAAATAGAGAACTCTCCTTTGGTAGGGTTAGAGACCACATTGACCACTAGAAAGGAGGATTTCCTTGTTGGTTTTATACCAAAGAGGGCAGACCACTTACCCTTAGACACTGTTGTTCCTTCCCTGGGAGATTCTTTAGCCTAATGAGGCCCATCAAATTCTAGGGGGCCCTCACTGATAATACTCTCAAATTCAGCAACCCTTGTTGACTTCTAACCGATTTGATCATAATCATCATTTTTCTCATTCTACTGAGGGCTCCCTCCAGCAGGGCTGACTCCCTGAGGAGAGGCCAGTTAATATTCTGCACCTGCAACACTAGTACCGCCACAGGCCTGGGATTCAAAAAAAATTTCCCGCTCAAGCAAGTTTTCACAGACTTACCTTTTGAAGTTTCCGCCATTGATTGATTTCAACAAGTCACCGTGATTTTGCAGGTGAAAGAAATTTATAGCTATAATGTTTTGTTGTGGTGTCCTTGGTGCAAAAAATTATCTCTTTATCCCATGTTCATTGTAGAAGAGTGTAAACTCATAAAAAGTAAACTCTCCTCCTCTGTCAAATCTCAAACACTTCAGTTTCCTTCTAGTCTCCTTGTCAACTCTTGCCTTGTACCACTTAAACATATGGAAAGCTTCAGATTTATCTTTTAAAAACATGATAGACATCATTCTAGAATAATCATCAACAAACAAAATGAAATATATATCACCATAGTAGCTTTGTGTTCTCTTTGGTTCACATAGGTCAATGTGCACTAAGTCCAAAATTCCTTGTGTAACATAAGACTTACTTGTAAAAATTAACTTAGTCATTTTTCCAAATTGACATTCCTTGCACATGACATTCTAAAGTTTCTCTAATCTTGGTAGACCTCTTACTCTATTCTTTTTGCTCACTTTATTTAGATTGTCAAAATTTACATGACATAATATCTTGTGCCTTAATCATGCATCCTCAACTTTATCATATAAACAACTCTTAATAGATGTATCAAGGTAAAATAGGTTACCTTTAGATTGTTCTCCAGTGGCAATCAAACTTCCTTTCTGATCTAATACTTTTACCTTCCCATTCTGAAATTCTAGTCGGTGACCTGAATTGTTAAGCTGATCCACACTCAACAAATTGTACTTTAATCCTTCAATCCAATATACATCATCACATCTTGTATTATTTAATAGAATTATTGAGCCTTTACCTTTCAAAGGATATGGAGTATCATTACCGAATCTAACATATCCTCCATTATGTTCTTCCATAGTAATAAACTTAAGTGTATCACCATTCATGTGATGTGAACACCCACTATCTATATTCAAGGTATCATTTTTGCTTACATGTAATATTAGGGATTTTTCTTCTTGCTTTCTTCATCAGAATTGTCCTTGATGGAAACATATACAACTTCTTCTTTGACATCATCATATGTGTCCTCATCAGTTAGTCCTTCATTAGGAATATGACATGACTTCCTACCTTTATTTTTGTAATCTCAGAATCTCCTAAATGTGTTGTCTCTTTTTTTCTCATCTCAGTTGTCTTTGTTCTCATCACTGTAATTGTTAGGGCATCTAGAAGAAATATGTCCAATCTTATTACATTAAAAAAATTTCAAGGGAAACTTACCTCGGTATTTTATTTTAACTCTCTGTAGTCTTCTAGCTAGTAGAGCTTCAAATTCTCTTTCATTTGCTTCATCTTCATTATACAGGTCTTATAACTCACTTTTGCAGCTATAGAGTCTTTCACTAGCACTACTTGCATAACCATAACTAGGTCTAGACTCCCTACAACTTCCAATATTCAAAGATGATTTAAATGCAGGCTCAATCCTAGCAGTAGCGGGTAAACTATTATAAAAAAACATTAAGCTCAAAAGCAATAAACTTACCAATAATAAGATCCAATGAAACAATCATCTGAGGAATATATCTTAGTTATTGTATTGAAGACACTCGGATGACATACATAGGTAAAAATATTCTCAATAATTTTATTGTCACATCTTCTGTAATTTGTCCTCCAGCACCTCTAATAACAGTCACAGTTTCCTTTAGCTTGGTGTTGTATAGTATAATATTTTCACCTTCTTTCATTCTCATAGAATCAAATTTCCCTCTTAAAATTTCAAATTTTGCCTTCATAACATGTTGATCTCCACCATGTATCAATTCAATCCTATCCCACATTTGATTTGTTGTACCACATCCTATAATTTCATTGAATTGCAGGTCGGTGAGAGTGGATGAGATCTCAATTATTGCTTGTGTGTGGTCTTTTTTTTCTCTTATCTTCTCAACTGTAAAGGGACCAATTGCTAGTGGTGTATACTCATTGTCAACATAATATACTGCATAATCTCCAATACTATATAGCTGCAACATCATTCGGTTTTTCCATGTAGAGAAGTTATCCTTATTCAACTTAGGTACCTCCCTCTTATACATCTTCGGATCTTTAACTCAAGTCCTTTTATACTTATCTCTTGGAGTGCTTAGCTCTGATACTAATTGTTTTATTACTGAGAGGGGGATGAATTAGAAAACTATGATACTTTAAACTTAAAAACATAACTCTGATTCAACTTAGTAGGATAAACAACAGTAGCAACCGAATCACCAAATATCTTCAATAAATTTGTATAAATAATAAATAACATGCACATTAACCATTCAACACATTTGAAAATGGATTTAATGAGCAAACCCAATTTGGGAAAAACCTTTTGTGGGAATTGTCACCCATAAATGAAAATACTCTTCTGAAGTATGCTCAGTTTAAAGCTTATCCTGTTAAATATTACAATACACATTTGTTAAATGTGACCCTGTTAGAGGATTTACCTCAAACTTGTTAAGATCTTCACCCTGTTAGGAGTGGCCTAGTTAGAGGGCTTTGAACACTCTTTTAGAATGTCACCTTTCTCAAGGATTTTACAATAAGACTATTAAGTCCACTCGCTTAAGAGATTTTGTTGTTATAAATGCAAATAAGCAATAGTATGTAAATGATCTGTAAAACTGCAACTACCTCTTGCTTGATCAGATCCCTTTATGCTCTCTCTGACTACTGGTATCAACACTTCATCAATCTCTTCACTTAGACTCAGATTTATTACTTCTTTTCTCTTCACTGCATCACTCAGTAGCACTTCAACACTTCAAATTGCCAGCCATTTTTTCTTTGAATTCATCCTTTAAATAGACTCTATTTTTGCCTCTTAATATGCTTGATTAGCTTTTCCTTAAATCATGCTCAGCCATTAGATTATATTTTTGAATAATTAAGTGAACTTAAAACTCGGTTAGCCGCTTTGGAATCACCTCAAAACTTGCACTTTTCTTGGAAATAAAACCTTCACTTTTTCAGCTTAATCTATACCATAGATTTCTTCCTTGAATTTTCCCATGCATAGATCTCATAACCAACTTTTTCATTCTTGGAATCCTCCAGATTGTTGTAGCACTGCATTAAATGTGTTCTTATCCTTGTTTCACACATACGTTTGTTCGTTAACTAACTCTCAGTTCGGTGACTAATATGCACTACTTGGTGTTTCAATGTCTTAGTGTACTAACCGACTTTCATAACTCTTTAATAACAGACTCTCTCTTCTCAGCAACTGAACTCTTTAGTCTTACCGACTTGCTCAATATGCTTTACCGACTTGATAAAGTAGAAACGTTTTATCTCAAGATGATCTTATCATTGTCTGATATTTATCTATTGCCCAATTAAATCAACTCTAAAGATATGACGATTCAATATGAACCAAAAATCAATTGCTTGACATCAATGACAAAATAACAACTGATCTAATTCTTTATGCAATCATGTATACCTCTGATCTTGGTCTTCATCATCATCTCCAAAAGTTGAGTAACACAAAATGCCAAACAAGTTGGATTTGTCAATAGAAAGAAAGATTAAGGAATGAACAAGCCCATAATTGCAAAGCCTCATTGTTTGTGAACAACGGTATTAGGTATATGCTCTCATTTTTCTCAAAGTGATCAAAATGCCAAAGTACATTAGTTCCTTAGATTAAAGGCTTAGAAATGAACAAATCATGTCTATTATGTTTGGAAGATAGAAAGGTAGTAGGGATATGCTCTCTCTCTTTTAGGGTGATAAAACTCCTATACCTATATTTTTCTTCAATTTTGATTTCCAATATTGTGAGCGATTTAGAACCTTAGGAGGGCATATCTCTCAAGTGCTTTATGAAAGTTGTGAGAGAGAAAGCCCAAATTGAGATACAAAACCTCTTTAATCATGGTTGATCCAACTCACTCTAAAACAAAACACTTACATCCTTAATGGGGTGGAAGACAAATAACAATGTAATAGCTTTCATCTAGTAGTCTTAACACATTGCATAAAACCCTCCATGCATGTGGTGGGAAGCTTTCATAATAGAGAGGTAAAAGAAAAGCTCTTTGAACGGACCATTGACTAAATCCTAGTTAATTAGTAAGCCTACCTATTTATCCATGTAAATCAAAATTGACTTTAGGTAGATTGATTGAAGTGTTTTCTTATGAAGGCCTTGTTAAAACATAAATAAATATACACTTTTTGTGTAGCTGTTAAGATTGGAAAACATGTGTATTTGTGCTTTCCATGTTTTATGATACATCATATCTCAAAGAAAAAACATCCATTAAAAGATCCAATGTTCCTAAATGTCGTCATTCTTTTCAAAGAGATATTATTTCAACAAAGATGATAAAATCATTTCCATTCTGGTTTGGACAAGATCTCATCAATCAAGTTGTCTTTACAAGAAGATGGAACCGTACTTAGAGAAGAAGTACCTTATCTAAACGAGACTCCACCTCATTCTCCTTATCAACCATTTCAAGAAAATAATCAAGAGGAAGAACTAGAAGAAGTTCCAATGGAAAGAAAATTTGTGGTATGAGGCTAACAACACTGGGAATAACCACGATGAAGAAGTAACCAAAGAAAAGGTTAATGAGGTTTCCAAAAACCATTTGTTTGTGAATATGATGGAAAAGATCTTAGAAAGAGACAAAGATAGATATTTCCTAACCTTGGCTCAACTAGGGGTTAAACTCCCTCATGATTTTGATATATCCATGTTAACACTAGATGAGGATGAAGACACCCCTTTGAAAGCTATGAATAAACAACTCAAGTCTTTACAATCATAATTGGATAATATGAAGAAGGAAACTACTCCAAAACAATATTCAATATAATCCATTTGTCCTTTTCCCATTTGACAAGAATCTATTCATGAAACCTTTTCCTCAATATATGGTATTCCCCAAGTATGACAAGTATATTGGTACAACTGACCCACAAGACTACATAAGGGAGTTTGGAAAATTAAGTATGGAATTCCTCCATGAAGCAACTTATTTGATGAGATTGTTTCCTAGAAGCCTTTGTGGGACAACAATGAAATGGTTTTCAAAGTTACCTCCTAGTATCAAAACCTTTGAGGAATCAATCTCTAAATTTGTCAATCAATATTCTTATAATATTTAACATGAAATCTTCATGTTGGACCTATGTAATACCAAGCTAAAAATGTGGAAGAATTTTTGAGTTTTCTACAAAGATTAAGAATGATCTTTGCTAAGTATCCATGAAGTGTACTCAAGAAGGAAAAGATGGATATGTTCATAAACAACTTGAACATGGTAATTAAGTTTCAGTTACAACTTCAATGTCCCCCAACCTTTCACAGTATGATAGAAAATGAGATCAAAATAGAAGATGCTTTAGTAAGAAATGAGGAACTAAAGCTCTATAAAGATAAAAAATGTTTTTTGAATAACAACAATACCACTTACAACAAAAACTATTCAAACAACAACAATAACGACAAACCTAAATTTTAGTTGAAGAACAACAATAATAATTTAATCAACGATGGAGTCACTAACTCATTTGACTGCAAAATCTAACGAAAATTTCTGATGAAAGATGCATAATTAGATGTATCATCTGATACTTGTGATATTTAATGTAAAAGTTTTAATTTTTTTGAAATTTATGCCCAATGTTCATTAGAATTTTGACAATCCAATTTTTGTCAAAACTCTGAAAAACGTATTCATCGAAATATCGACAAATGTTTTAACTTCCCTTGCTTTTTCTACATTTTATTTTTTATTTTTTATTTTTTTATTTTTTTATTTTTTTATTTTTTATTTTTTTATTTTTTTATTTTTTATTTTTTTATTTTTTAAATTAGTATAATTACTTTTGTTTCTAGCGTGATGAAATAGAAAAGTCATAAAAAAAAACCCAAGTGGAAAGGGAAATTCATTAGGTAAACAAAAGCCTAAAATAAGGTGGACTCTTTGGAATGTAATGGGAAGGGTTTTAGCTTATGGAAGAGCAATATCCAATGTGATCTAGTCCATAGTTATCCCGACCTTCACCAGGATGTTCACACCACAAAGGCGCTAGATCAACAACAAAAAATCCTCAAAATCCCTGGGATTATAGATGCCCTTGAGAGGTAGTTTTTCATCCTCCTTTTAATGCTCAATGGTTTCTTCCACACGACTCCTCATGTAATTGCAGACAAAAATTGAGAAGCCCTTCTCAGCAACGTTCAATGCCAGATTTTGCCCCGTTACCACCGATCCTCAACATGGTTTCCACCTCCATTACTCTTTTTCTGGCCTGATCTATGGTTCTGATTCAGAAACATGCTAGGCGATGTTTTAAATTTCCTTTGTTGGCTGAAATTTCATAACTTTGAGTTGATCTTTTCAGCCCCAACAAAAACAATTATTGTGGCATATCATTTCCAGGGATTCAAGTAGGATATCTTCCATAAACTCCTCCATATCATCACTAACAATATCATCACTAACAAGGGAAAGTCATCTGTTATAAATTCTATTATTCTTACTAATTCAGTATAAATTACATCCTTGGATTTCTAAGAATCTATCTAATAGATGCACACACTTGTCCTGTACATTTCACTTATACATTGCATTGCAAAAAATTATGTTGACAGTCTGTGAATCAATCTCATAAAATTTTAAAAGAATGTGGCATAGAGTTAGAAAATGTAATTCATGGCACATGTTTGGTTGTAGACATTCATGCTTCATCATGAAATAGTGCTTATATTTTAAGTAGCATGCTAATTAGTGAATTTTAATTTTACAAATTTTGAAATAAAACTTTGCAAAGGTAGAGAACATGATGTAATTTTTAGGTTCACTTGCAACATTTAAGAATCTTTAAGGAAATTAAAATTCTTAAGGCAAATTTTTTTAATTGAAAATTAATCAAGATAGTGTAGTAGGAAATCAAATAAAAACATTTAATGAATGCTCTATATATACTAAAATAAGTATATTTGAGAGAAATTGAACCAAAAAAGTAAAATGGTCATGATAATCCCCTATTAGTCAGTCTCTTCTCTAGTTGTACACCATTGCAAATGTGTGCACGCATGAACCTTGTAAGACTAAATTTAATCAATCTTAGTTGGTTTCAATTCCTAAAACTATTACTGTAGAAAATGTGCTATGTCATAAGAGATTTTCTCATGCTTTTCCCCCTAAGGCAGATCTATGGAAGAAGAGCTTGTTACTTTTACCCAAATAATTTATTCCCATTTCAATCTCTATCTTTTTCAGAAAACGGTGCTCTCTTATATAAAATAGAGAGGGTCTTTCACTTTAGTCTTCTCCACTTTGTAAAACGATTGTGCTTTCTTTGATGGGAGTGGATAGAAGCCATCTTCTATGATTTCTTTGTGACCACTATTTTCTTCCTTCAAACTTTATCAAAATAAAAACACCTCTTCCATTTAATCAACTCTAGTTTCAAATGCTTACTCAAATTTGATATTTTTTTTTGGTGTTTTAGTTTCTATTTTTTGACCACCAGTCTCAAGATCACAAAGTTTTTGACCAAAGCCACATAAGCTGATGTTAGACAACACAATCTTAGGGATATCAATGTAAGATGATTCAAGGAGAATGAACAACTGGTGGATATATAAATCACTTATCTGATTGTTGCCACATCACAAGTTATTTATCCAAAAGTTATCTAGACTTAGCATTTCTAAATTACTATGGATCCAAGTGAACCTGTCCTCTGTTAGGAAAATGCCCACAAGGTTCAAAATTCCCTTATTGTAGAGTCTGAGACATCTCCACTACTTCTTGTAACCATTTGAAAAAAATCAATGAAAAGACAATGCTAATAGTAGGAAGAAGACAGTAACAACCATTATAAAATCATAAATCAGAATAAGAAATCTTATTATTGCTTTGTTTTTGTGACAGAGAATCAGACAATAGAACAAAAAAATTAGAACTTTTTTAACCGAGAGGCAGAGTATGCTCTATTTTTTGAGGAAAAAATCATTGTATCTTTATTGTAGTATGTTTTGAAATTACAGAGCAAACTGTATTATAGGTTTTTGCATCTTTAACAATGATACAAAACTTGAGAAAACCAGAGTAATTTGAATAGTAAACAAATCATGTTTGTCAAGCATTATTTGCATGAACAAAGGATTGAAATCTAAACTAAAGATGACTGCTACCTACAATAGTTCCTTTGATTCTAACACTAGTTAGACATATAACATGAACTAAGATTTTCTTTATTTGATGGACAACTAAAGTTGTTAAGGCTAGCTACCAAATAAACTAAAAAACTAACTATAGATCGCAGCAGTGAATGACGGTGAGAGAGAATTTTTGAGTTTAAACTCAAGTTGCATAATCACTGTAGCATCAATTATCTACACTTGTATAAAAAAAATTAAAAGCTAAACTTACCCAAACTTTTGAATCCCTCACATTTTACCTCAAAGGTTTTCCCACAAATTATATTACAACATCCCCAACAATTTATATTAAAAATTCTCAGTATAATCTCGATACCTTTCTACATCCCAATATTGATATTATTTACCATCTGACACTAGTTTAATTTTCTAAAAAAAATGATCTAATCCCATTTGAAATGAATCTCTTCAAAATATTTATTATTTCAATGCCAAGAACCCTTAGGTTTTACAATGATTTCCATCTGTAAGAACTTCCCATCTTTATACTGTCAAAATTTAATTTTCTCAGGAAATAAATGATTTGATCTGATTTGAAAAGCATCTCTTAAGAAGGTTTAGTCTTTCAATGCCAAGAGCCCTTAGATTCCACAAGGATGTCCATATGTTTGAACTTCCCATCTTTACAGTGTATAATTTAATTTAAAAAGCAAAATGATTAAATTTGAAATTCACCTTTCAAGAACATCTATTCTTTCAATGCGCACCAGCGAGAGCTTGCCATTTTTATTGCACCTCTGAAGAACACAGTTAATCTTTCAAATCCAATAACCCTTAGATTCTGTAATGATGTACATCTGCTAAAGCTTTCATCTTTACACTCTGTCCAACTTAATTTTCTTCAGGAAAATAATTGATCCTATTATAAATGCCAAGTACGATAATGATCCATCATATAGAGTAGAATAACCCTGCAACTTTTTCTCTTTTATTTCAATTTTCTTCCACAATAGCCCTTGACAATGGGAGATTCATATTGCAAATGGCTCTGAACATAATACACAGAATTCATTTCAAGTCATCTAACCCTCTTAAATGAGAATAACAAGATCAACCCTAGTTATTAATTAGCTTTGGTATAGTCATTTGTTGTGATCCAAGGAACAAGACTCCATCTTACAGTCCAAGATAGAGAAAAATAATCGAATCCAAAGAAAAAAATATGAAAATAATCATTTCAAAAGTTTTTTACAAGAAAACAAATGGTTATTCTAGACACTTCTTATTTTGTGGTAAATTTTATTTGTGACTTTAAGGAAGATGAAAGTGAGGGAGGATGAAAAGGTAATACCTTTCCCTTTAACCCTAAGAATCTTTCCATTTTTCCAAACCTTGATATAGTAAAGGTTTTAAATGATAAAAATAATAGAATTAAAACCTTTGTTATTTCTTGTTTTGGTGAACAGTAACAAATCCCTGCTATGAAATTTTTAAATGAATTAAAAATTTTCAAAAAGATTTATTTACTGTCTCTTTCAAAGATTAAAAAATGTAGGAAAATATTACTTAGAAACACTAAAGAAAATGTTACAAATAATTGTAAGAAAATACAGTCACAAAGATCTTCTCTATATTAGGAAATTATAACGTTACAAAGAAGAGTAATAAAATATGGTGGTATTTTTAATTGTGACTATTGATATATATGGTGATGATTAGGCAAAGACATAGTTGATATGTTGTTGGACTAGATGAAGAAGGGACATTGTGGGCACAAATTTTATGGACAAAGTACTCAAGAAAATAATGACTATTCTCGTAACATGGATATTTACAAGGTAAATACTTATCTGATCGATAGTAAATATATAATCTAGTGACATACCATATATTTATTCACTACATACATAATATTTTTAATCAAAGTTAGGTACATTAAACTCCCAATCACTTTCTTTTGTCAATTTCCCACTGAGTATTTATACACTTGTAACTCTCTTGTATGTCTTCATTCTAAATTCCTCCAATAGATATACTACCCACTTGACTTGAGAAAATGAGCATCCCTTGTTATTGTGAAATGAGTATTCCTTATTGTTACTGCACTTCCATTTAAAAATATAATGCATCCTTTCAAAATTCGATATTGCAAATTCCCATATATATTTTGTGATAAAAATTCCATTAAAATTTTATTCTTACATGTATAGATAAATACTAGAGAAATCTTGAATATAATTAGCAAAGATTTTATGCCTGCCGGAGCAAATAATAGAATAGAAGGCCATAGTGGGCACCAACTCTTCTGACTCCCTCCAATCTTTCACTTAGAATCTTATTTTGACAAATGTACAAAATCTTCATCAACCTATTGCCTTCAAGAAACAAGTTCAGCTAATGAGTTACACAACCTCGAATAAATGCAGCAGTTGTTGATGTAATAATTGTCTTGTTTTGTGGATTGGCATCATTGTATGTCAATAATACTTTCCAATTTGAATATACAAAGTTTCTAGTATTACCTAACTATACCTATCCACGTCTAGTATTGCTGCATTATTGAAAATAAAATACACATGGGTTACATATTTTGGTTGGATAAAACTTGAAGTTCTTCAAAATGAATCTTGTTATAGCTATGCTTGTTTACAATCCTATGAATGATTGAATTATGCTTGCAGGCAGGACCTAGAACTATTGGAAAATTTTTGGTTCAAGGACTTCCAATTATTCTCAATGTCTTCGTTGCAGACCAGGTATTTATATGATCTTGAAATATGTTACCAAGCAAAACATCATAAATAATATGTTTGGCATCATGTGCTAGTTAGAACTTGGAATATCATTTTCAAACATAAGAAATCTAATTTTGCTCCATCTTTAAATTTTTATCAAACTTACTTTTAGAAATGATATTTCCAAGCCATAATGGATCCTTGTCATTTAGAAAAGGTGTTTCTAAATCACTTTTTCTAAATTTTTAGAAGAACATGACCATCATTTGAGGCTAATTAAGCACCTTTTTGTCGACCTTCAAGGAATTTTTCTCCCCTTTGTAATTTTTACCTCTCTTATCTAAAATTTTAACTAATAAGACACATTCTACCACAAGAGAAGATGCAATGACCTTCTGAAACTTAATTCCACACTACTCTCAACTTTCAAGTATGGCAGTGATGAACTACAACTGATTGTATGTTTGAAGTCATTTGTTGATAATCAACCGAGTTGCAAATGTGATGATAAACATTATCAGTTTTAATGTATTGTCATTGATTTCAACTTATTTGAGTATCATTATGGTGGAAAACATTTGTTATGAATGTAAGAACTGGAACAAACAATGTTTATATGGTCAGAAAATAAAGAGTTTTGTATACGTCGAGAGACAGTGAACACTGAGCAAAACACAGTGTATACCGAGCACAGTAATAACCAAGCTAGGGATCGCCAACACAACAAGGTATTGACCAAGCAATTCAATCAAACCAAGGCCGACTAGAATGTTGAGCTAGCAATTGATGATTTCGAGGTAAAAGATAAAGTTTGTTATTTTGATCAAACAGTTATGGAAATTCAATGAAGATCGAACGATAAAGATTGAAATGTGTTTTTAACACAACTGTCGAGGATGGTTTGAGCGGCAAAATCAATGATGGAGGTTAAGCAGCAAAATTTGAAGGATGGAAATTAAATGAGACATGATGTCTATGAAGGAATTATATTTTTCCATTAGTATACACAAGGAAAAACTGTTGGATATATAATAATGGGAAAGCAAGATACTGAGAGGGGGGGTGAATCAAATCTTCAAATTTAAACACTTAAAACAAACTGATCCACATTCATACATATATGAATCTAATGTAATATCAAATAGCATCCACACAATGAAATAAATAACTCATAACACAAGAACTTGGTAACCCAGAAACCCAAATAGGTAAAACTGGGGTGGGGATGACACCCACAAAATTCTCCACTACTGCATGAATAAAGTGTGCCTGTTAGGGCTACAAATGTTGATTACAAGATGCAATCTACCCTGTTAAAGGTCTGTCTGGTTAAGAGCTAAAGATCATTACAATCTACCCTGTGAAAGGATTTCAACTTACAATAAAGTAAGCACTTTGTTAGGAGATTAAGAAAGGTCTGCTAGAACCACTCTGTTAAGAGATTTTCACCTGATACAATGATTAGAATGTCTCAAGTATTGATCCTTCATTATGCACTCTGATGTTGATGATGGATCTCCTCTTTTCAGTACCTTCTCTGATCTCACAATCTGATATAACTTTACTTTGTTGTTCACTGTGTTGTCACTTTGCTTGATCTCTGCTTCTTAACAAAAAACCCTCTATGCATTTCAGTTCAAAATGCAGTCACCACACACTTCATCTTCTCTCTTCTTACACACGCAAAATAGGGTTTTAGAAGCAATCTAATATATTTGTTCAAGTCCGATAGCGAGATCTAGATCAACGATCAAGATCTAATGCACATACCTTGATGGTATTGCAATTAATGATTGTACAATAGATCATGCATAGGATAAAACAATTAAATGCATAACTAACTCCATAGAAAAATATTAAATGAATACATAAGTTGGCCCAAAAAGCTTATACAAGTCGGTCTGATCACTTATCCTCGAAGTTTGAATCATTCCATACATGTATACAAAAATTGTTTTGCTCGACACTTGACTTCTCTGTCGCTCGGCACTTAACATCTTTGTATCCTACTCAGCTCGGTAATGTAACTCAGCTCGGCAATGTAACTAGGCAATCTGGAAACTGCTCGGCAATGTTTCTCGGCCTTGCATAGTTTTAGCTCAGCCACAGTCATAACCAACTAAAACTGCCTAAGTGAATGACTAAGTGTTGGTCACTAATTATCAACAAAACTTAGAGATTAACAATCTCCCCCTTTGATATTAGTGGCAAAAACACAATTATCATTACTTCATTTCATTTCATCAAAATGTTGCCTATGTATACTAAGTACTCCCCCTAGGAATATACTCGGTATTATTCATACAAAAAGTTTACATGCCTTCAAAAAATATATACAAGTGTACCTGTTCTGTACTGATGTATCATATTGTATCCTTTCCAACTTCCTTACCAACTTCCCACTTGTTTTTGTCACTGATTGTTGGTGGGCTTAAGTTGTACTTATCCAAAAATTGTTTATGAAGCTGCAGGGTGGATTCAAATGTAGTATCCCAACTTTCCTTAGGAATCTTCATAAATTCCAATTTTATTTCTATCTCTGCAGCTAGACTCACTAAACTTTCTGCAGTTGATAGATTTGCATTGCTCTGTGATAACTCCTTTGCAATTGAAAGTTCCTTCTGTATTACCTCCAAGTGAGGCAATAGGCTTGTTTGAATAGTTATCAATTTGGCCCTAATTTGACTATCTTCAGCCATAAGCTCAGCTATTTTGCATTGTGCATTGATCAACTTAGTAAGATGTAAAGAACTAGAAGTAGTATCCTTACCCAAAGTAGTGTCAGTTGATCTCAAATCTAACTGTAGCTTCTGAACAAGCTGTAGATTATCCTTTGTGAAGAATTCAACATCACATAATTTCTTTTACAAAGAATAAACATTGGCTGTAACTTTTTCTAAAGTTTCTACAAGAATAGAAAGTCCAACCTGTTTTGTTGCAATCTCTTCTGAAATTTTCTCCAGAATTTTGCTCTCAAATCTTCTCCTGGACCATTGTAGAATTTTTTCGTTGTTGTCCATGTCATCATCAGTTACCTTCTGTATAATGTTAACTAACTGATCAATAATTGGAGCTTGAGGCATTTCATCCTCTAAGTCAAAAGCCTTTGCAAATATATCTTTGATGTCATGCAACACCTGCTTTTGCTTTTGTTCTATCTTCATCTCTTCCTGTCTCTTCTTTCTTTTAAGAAATTCTTGAAGAGTTTCTATTTGTTCAAATGATAATTCATTGGGATCCCATTGTGGAATCACAATGACCTCATCTAATGTTACATCTAGAATTTGATACTTCTTCTTTAGATCTTTCTTTTTCTTCAACTCTCGTGAACTTATGCTCGGCATCATAATACCTTTTCCTTTGACAATGTCAATGTCCATTGCCTATTTTAATTCTGTCAGTATTGTCTGTGGGTTAGGCATACCACCAGTTTTAGGACCAATAGGAGTGGATGATGCAGAGTGTGGTAGATCAACCAACACTTGCACTACCTCTTCTTCTTTAGGCTTATCAACAGTATAAGTTATCACTACTCCACTATCTAAAACAGTTTTCACAACCTCTAAAATAGGTGGATTCAGTGAAGTTACCTCTTGTGTATTAGTTTCCTATTTCTCTTCACTTATCTGATCATTGACAACTTCAATTATCTCATCAATTTTCTCTTCAGATGTTGTGGTCTTTCCTTCTTCAGTATCAGTTTCCTTAATAGGCGAATCAATGTATTTACCACTCAGCATATGTTGTTCCTCGGCATTCAAATTGCTTGGATCATCAATTATGAAATCCATCAGACTTTGATGTATCATTTGTGTTAGTTCTTTATAACTGTTATTCGTAGATTATCTTGCTTAAGTGATTCTACGTCAAGGAACCCTCGAGGATTGTTATCTATGTATGAGTTGTTCTTATGTGTATGTCGTGTATCTCATTGCTTCCGCACTGTTATCATTATTGTTTGTAAACATTTAAAAAAAAATTATCCTGTTAACTCAGTGTCAAGTTTAGGTTAGTTCTCATGGGTATACAACATGAAGACAATCAAAGGTATACAAGCCATCATACAGAAACATATAGGAAGATCCTAGAAGCTTTCTGATCACAACGAGAAAGACTAAAGCAAAAGCATAAAGATGGAAAGACCAAGACAACTGGAAATCCAAGATCATACAAGGTACATCATCCAAAGATAAAAAGAAC
>MU226051.1:91423-106397 GCA_018584345.1 Thuja plicata | reverse complement strand
CTCTTAGTAGAAGAGTACTCACAATCCAAGAGATACAACTACAAAGTGTAGGAATGGATGATTTGAAGGATCTCTACAAGGAAGACAAAGACTTCAAGGAAGCTTATGAAGCTTGTGTAAAGTTTCAACAGGGGTTCAAGGTGGATTTCAGTGAGTATGTATTTGTAGGAAGGCCTATTGTTCAAAGGTCACCTTATGTGTATACCTCAAGGATCAATGAGGGAAAACATTGTGAAGGAGAATCACCAAGGGAGCTTGGGATGCCACTTTGGAGTGGATAAAACTTTGGAGCAGGTGCATAGGCATTACTATTGGCCTAAAATGCAATCAGATGTGAGGAGATTTGTAGAACAATGTCAGATTTGTCAGAGGGAAAAAGGACAAAGAAGAAATAGTGGGTTACATCAACCACTCTCTATACCCCAGAGGCCTTGGGAGTACCTTAGTATAGACTTCATTTTGGGGTTACCAAAGACAACTAGGGGTCATGATAGTGTATTTGTGGTGGTAGACTATTTTAGAAAGATGGCACACTTCATTCCATGCAAGAAAACAAATGATGCTTCTCAAATTGCAGGACTCTCCTTTAGGGATATTGTTAGGATTCATGGTTTGAGTTTGAATATTGTCAGTGATAGGGATACAAAGTTTGTGGGTCACTTCTGGAGAACTCTTTGAAAGATTCTTGGAACTAATTTTTCCTTTCCCTCAGCCTACCATCCACAATCAGATGGTAAAAAAGAAGGATTGAACATGTCACTTGGAAATTTGCTGAGATGTTTGACCAAGCAACATGGACAATCATCAGATCATATCATTGGGCAGGTAGAATTTGCATAGAATGACTCCATGAATAGGAGTACAGGTAAGAGCCCCTTTGAGATAGTTTATGGGGTCAATCCTAGAGGGATTTTGGAGCTGAGAGATCTCAGTTTGCAAGATAAGAGGAGTGCACAAGGGGAGTCATTTGCAGAACAAATGAAGGAGTTGCATGAGCAATTCAATAAGACCTTGCGAAAACAAGTGGAGAAGTACAAAATTAGAGCTGATAAGACCAGGAGGGATTTACAATTCAAAATGGGGGATCTAGTACTTTCATACCTTAGGAAGGAGAGGCTACCCAAAGGCCAACCTACTAAACTACTGATGAAAAAGAAAGGGCCTTTGAAGATTTTGCACGAGTATGGAAAAAATGCCTATGAGGTGGAGTTACCTCCTGATTTGGGAACCTCACCCATCTTTAATGTTTGTGATTTGTATCCCTATAGGGGATCAACCTCAGATATAGGTCAGTCAACACTTGCAGCTCTAGAGGATGATGAGTGGGTGAAAGAATTGCCTACCCCAAAGCCATTGCAATTGGAAAGGGTATTGGATTCCAAAGTAATCAAGAAGACCAGGAAGGGAAACTACAAGGAGTACCTCATCAAGTGGCAGGGAATTCCTGAAGTTGAGGCCACTTGGATGACAGAGCTGGACATCCTGAAACATGGGGTCACTATTGAAGACCTCCTAACTCAAGGGACTTGAGTTATTTTTGTCTAGGGAAGTATGGTGCAGGACACCTCCCTATTTCTTGTTTTGATGGTGTTTAAGATGTTTTAGGAGTTGAGTATGTGTGTGTTAGAATAAGTTCCAAAAGGTTGGAAGCATGTTAGTCTAACTTCATGATTGTAAGAGCCTTAGTGGTCATTAGGTCATTTTGGCCTAACTATGTGAAAATTTGTCATTTTAGGAGAATAGGGGTTGGAGGTATGTTTTAGGACCCTACTTATGCTATTTAGGGTCTTAGGAGTCAACATCAACCATCGAGTTGACATAGGAAGTCAAAATGCTTTCTAATGCAAAAAGTTGCTAGCAACTTTGAAAGTTGCTCGAGCAACTTTTGCAAGATTTGAAAAAATATGGTTAGAACTAAATGTAACCACCCAAGCTCGGTATATGAGCTTGGAATAGATGTTTGGATGAGGTTAAAGAAATTTTGGATTGATACTTTTACTTCTGACACCTTTGTACGGATGTCTGCACCCTCATTTGCATAATCTGGACTCTATCTTTGCTTCTGTACAGTCCTGTACGGATTGGCATAGGTGATCGGCCTCCATGATAGTATAGTGTTCACTTTCATCTTTCTTATGTGTTAATTAGTTTTATTTGAAGTGCAGTAGGATTAAAGATAGAAGGTTTTGAAGGTCACTGGTTTGACAGAGGCAAAACAGTGATCACTAGATAGAAATGGCTCTAACCTAGTTTTCATCCAGTGGATTTGTCTGAAACCATGGGTAAGGAAAGGTTAGGGTCAATAGTTAGTATTTTTTTTCTTTTGTTTGTGGTCTCAATGGATCTCACAGGCCTAAGATGATGCCCTATGGCTGAATGGTGAAACCAAGTGAGCCAGGACAAGGATAAGATTGAATTTGTGTAAGCACCCATGACCTTTTGGGAAAAACTTGATAGAATTTTTGGATACTTAAGAAGGTCTCCTAAAAGGATTAAATGGTTTTTGGAGGTGAATCAAATTTTGGATACATGTTTAGCAATTATTCATGCTGACTGGTCCGGAGGCCTAAATAATAGGCTATAAACTAGGGCCTGCAAGAAAGTAGGGTTTTGGGTGCAATCAGAGGTCAGGGCTTTGGATTCTGACAGGGTAGAATGATATCTTGAAGATTTTCAATTTTTTTTGTAGGGTAATTTGGGGGTTTTGGAAGCAATAGGCCAAAATCAATAAAAACAGGGCTACAAGGAATTGAACAATTAGCCCTCCTAGTGAATTAAGGACCAAATGAAAGGATGGGGCATCTTGGAGTGTTAGGAAGGATGTAGAATGACCAAGAAAGGGTCAAGAAGTGTATGGAGAGTCTCAATGAGTGTGTGAGAAGATCCTAGGTAGAGCTTTGACAGACTAGGTGGTGAATTGGTAGAAGAAACTAGGCTTTTTGGTAGCTAGTTGGAATAGTTAAGCTTGGTAACTTTGGAGTCTTCTTGAATCCAACTATACCTTGGAGGATAAGTTGGTGTAGGGGTCTTGGAGATCCTATTGGGAAGAAGATCCAAAAAGAAAAACCATAGGATGGTTGAGTTAGGCACAAAACAAACATCTTGAAAGGAAGAGATCACTAGTTGTCAAATACTCTACATCACATCCCCACCGCAATTTTTACTTCCTAACAGGAGTTTTCTGCAATATCATATCTTATGTTATGTGTTTATTATTTTCATGAAAAACAATTAAAGATTATGAATTAATATTACATGCATAAGAATGAACATTAGAAATGGTCGGTAATACATTAATGAATGATTACTAATGATGAAAGGTGAAAAGAGTTAAAAGTTTTAGAGGTACTGATTCACCCCTCCCCTCTTAGTACTACTTCAAATTAATCCCAACATTTGGTGTCAGAGCTAAGTCTCTTCTTGGAAAGCTTAAAGGCTTAAGAGAAAAGATCATACAATGGAGAAGTACAAACTTGATAAGAATATTGAGAATAAAAAGCTTGAGATACAGATGTTCTATGAACAGTATAAAGAAGCGAGATTCAAGATGAGAGATTTGTTGGATGAGAGAAAAGGTATGACATCTCAGAGCAATGAAAAATATTATCAAGAAGAAGAGATTCCAGATTTCTTTGAATCTTCAGGATCAAATACAAGTAATGCATCAGATACATCAGAAGATAACATCATAAGTATAAATGAGATCAATCAACATCTGACAGAACAAATAAAGATGCTGCAAATCGGTCAAGAGACCCAGATGGTAAGAATGATCGAGGTGATGAATTCTGCTAGACAAGCTGAAACAGAAAGAACACTAGCTATTGATGACAAAAGGAAGATTACAAAGAAGCTGCAAGAAAAGGAGTTATAAATTCAAAGACATGTTGAGTATCACCATGAGATTACAAATTAGATTATTCTTATGAGTCAAGAAGAAAATAGAATGAATATAGAACTCATTGAAAGAGTACAGGCTCTTGGTGAACTAAGAGAAGAGAATGAAAAGCTAAAGCATTAGGTTAGAGTTCAGGAACAACATACTGAAATTATCAGAAAGGTTGAAGAAAGCAATAAAAGAATGGATGATTTTCTTGAAGGACAACGAAGAGTCAAAAATAACAACAACAGTCTAGGCTTTACCGAAAATGGAGAATCATCAAATCAAGCCAATCCAAAGAATGTCTATGAAAATCCAAGACCAAGAAAGCTGACATGCAAACATTGTGGAAAGCAAGGCCACACATAAAATGTATGCCGAGGCAAAATGAAAGGTATTCCTAAATCTACATCTTCATTCATAGGATTCTGTTATAAATTTAACAAGAAAGGACATAAAGCATATGAATGTAAGTCTAAGATGGAACAACCAAAGAAGGAAACCTATATGGAAAAATATTGTCCTACATGCAAGATGAATGGGCACACAACTAATGAATGCTGGAAAAAGAAAAGGCAAGCATGGAAGCCTAAAGGTCAAGAAAATCCCTATCAACCAAAGAGAATCGGTAATCAATATGTATGGGACTACAATACTTGGACAAACTGTACAACATGCGGTAGATATGGTCTCATTGCTGCAAACTGCACGAGGGCATAGACCAAAAGGTCTAGAGGCTGGACAAACCCTGGAATGGCATGCTTACACCGTCACAAAGTTGGTCACCTCAAGAAAGATTGCAAAGACCTAATTATAGAGACAAGCACATATCCCAATGGAAACACCATTGAAGATATCTGGAGGGCTAGAGACAAAATGTGGATAAAAGCTTCAAGCAATGATGAAGCTAGACCAAGCAATGCAAATGGTGACACCCCATCCAATAGATCCGGTGAAATCACCACCCCCAATTAAGTTGAACAAGTAAGTATGGAACTACTCTACACCAAGTCATATTTTGCATCAGTTCCATTTTACAAAATTGATACATAGTCAAAATTTGCATAAATAAAGATGCATATTATGTTATTTGTTACAATTCTAACAAAACAACCCCATCAGTATACACATGCCAAAAATCATCGATGAATATAAAGGATGAGCTATCTACACTTACCAAGAATTGTTGGTCAACACATAAAATGGCTAAGTTGCTAATGTAACCCAACACCCATCGGTAAGGAAGAAAAGTTATAAAGTTGTCATGACAGAACACCGATACCTGTCGGTAAAATAAAAAATCTTAACAACCATCTTGAGCATTCTGACAACACTGATGATGAATTTGAAAGTCTTCTTGACGGACTCTGTCTTCAAGACCTGATAAGTCATTGAGCATTTATGACAGACTTAGGGCAAAAGTCTATAAATACTCGACGGGAGCAATACTTTTTGCACTTGCGATTTGAAGAGAAAAATCAGAGCAAAAATAGAGCGATTAAAGAGCATTCAGTAGAGTGACCTTGAATCGATCCAGCACATAAAAAACATTTCATTCACCAGTATCACATACCAAAGTAATTACTGAGGGCACCGAAAGAACTCTATTGTTATTTTTCAAGAATGCCCTAAATTTGAAAAATGATGGAAACCACTTCAAGAACCGCAAAGATTGAGAATGATAAGAAGAATGTGGTTAAGTTAATTAAGAAAAACACCTGTGTAGAGCCCAAATACAAGATATGCCTGGAGATTGCATCGCAACCCGATGAAACCGACATATTTTCTAAGATTCAACCTAGGGTTTTGCTGATAGAGGACGTAAGGTCCTACATTCACTACAAGATTGCTGAAATAGGTGATCTGGAGATGGACGAAGCTTACAAGAATCTTTGTTATGCAAAAGGAAACCTAAAAGATGAACATAAGCATCTACAAGTGAAGGGAATAACCAATGCCCTATATTTCTCGAGGGACTTCAAAACTGACTGGATTAGGTTGGTACTTAGCAGAATGCATGATCAGAAAATGTGGTTGGATCAACCCAAGAAAATCACTAAGGATGTCCTTCATGTTGTCACTGGTTATCCAATAACTAAAAATCCTAAGGCTCACAAGAATCCTTCCAGGCTATAAGTTGAAAAGCTCACAAAAGCTGAATGGGATAACAGAGGTCTTAAAGTGGACACCATCACTGACGAAGAACTGAGATTCGATGCATGTGTAATTGGGTACAAGATCTTTCAGGCAAGTAGGATAAACAACATATTGTCAACATCAGTAAGCACAACTTAAAAAATAGTGACAAAGGGGATTCAGATGGATCTGTGTGAGATCCTGCTAAAGCAACTTGATGAGAACATGAACACAATACGGTCTGCAAAGACTAACACATGTAAGTTCAGCTCACTTATCATGTGCATATTTTTCTACTTTCAAGAATACTTTCCTTCAGTAAGAAAAGTGAAATGGGACACTACAAAGCCGGTGACATTACAAATTAGTGAACTTATAAGTCACTAGGAAATAACTTTGATTCAGTTATGACTGCATACTTCCTTGAATTCAAGGAAAAGATGATGGAAAGAACAAGGATCCCTGAGCAACTGATTGAAAAACATAGCGATGAAATATGTTTTATGGTGGTTACATATTTCACCCACATAAAACTGTCTGTACCAAGGACAGCTTGGTTAGCCCCTCTTGATTATGAAATCAACATAGATCAAGCAACCAATGCTATTGATGCATAGATCAAAGAGCCAATTGACAACAAACAACCAAGGTTTGGAACCTATGAAGAGGCCATGTCAAAGATTAAAAGAGGCCTAGAAATCAAAAAGACTGTTAATAAGAAGAATTAGATGGTTAAGAATCTTAAAAACATCCTATTGGTTAATGAGGAGGAACAAGATAAAATAGAGGAAACCGATGAACAGGGTACCATCGATGAAGGTAAAGATGAGCCGGAATCATATTCTGAGGCAACTGAATCTGATACACCTCCACCTCCTACAAGAAACAGAGGAAAAGGAGTCAAATAGCTAAAACTAATATCACACCTCTTAAGAAAGATCAAGTAAGGACCTATGAGTGGAAGCAGCCAACAAAGCAAACAAAGTAGCAAAAAGAGAAACAAACACCTACTAAGAGGAGGAAAAGAATGGTCAGGACTAAAGCTGACATTAATGATTCTAAGGAGGATGAGCATGATGTAGTGAAGAAAAAATTTAGAAATCAAATAATTGATGAGGCTGTTGAATCTATTGTTGCATCTGGCATCATGTATGATAAGAAAATTAGACAATGGGATACACTTAAACCAGAGGACCAAAATAAGATACAAGAGGAAATCATTAGGTCAATGGTAAAATTCAAATATGTACCAGCTGAATTCATCAACAAAATACCAAAGAGCTGGGTAACAAAATATCTAAACAATGGTCATATGCTCTACAAACTGAAAGAGAAGCAAGGGAGAGGGTACTTGTTATGCTTATGCCTCTCAAATATAAGAGAGAAGAAATCAAAGAAATAATGAAGAAGCACTCAAGAAAATTTGTAGCCAAGATAAGAGCTTACAAGTGCTAGAGGATAAGTTCATAGAGCTGGACACAATGACCGAGACAAAATGGAGACAACTCCTAGATCTTCCTTCAGAGTCAACAAGTTGTGAGGAACAGTTACTTCTAACCGACACACCTCATAGAGAGGAGGAGAAAGACAAGGTAAGTCCTCAGCACATTGCTTTGGACAATGTTGAAGATATGGAGCCAATAGATTTGGACAAAGTCATGGATGATCTTGACATTCAAGACATCACACATTATAAATCTGATAAAGATCCTTAGAAAGAAGATGGTGTTATATTCATATCACTTGAGGATCATATCAAGCAACAAAAAATGGAGACCCAAGCCAATAAATACATGGATGTTGTTGATGAGACATGGTAGGACACTTTAGTCATGGACATAATAGAACCAGACCCTGCAGTGCAAATACAAAAAGATGAGGATGTCACTGCTCTAAAAGACCAAACCAATGAGAAGGACACCACTCTAGATACAACACAAGATAGCACACAAAGCAATATGCCAGTATTAATGAAGGTCATCAATATACTAGAAGGTAATGAAGGGTCTAATATAGAAGATACAAGCACACCCTAGGACAATGGTGATACAAAAGCAAAAGACACCACATATGACACAAAGGACACAACTACAGAACAAGCTGCAACCGATGATCAGAAAGATAAGTCTTTTGATCAAAGTAAAGAAGAAACACAAAAGGTAGAAGAGGACACCCAGAAAGATAAGAGTGAAGAAGCAAAGAAAGATGAGATGGATAAGAAAATAGAAGAAAAATATGCAGAGACACCCAAGGTTGATGGAGAGACACCTTCACAAAGCTGACAGGAGCACCCCGAGCAGAAAACACAAGAAGCGTCTTCAACAAAGCCTTCACCAAGAACTTTAGAGAGGAAAAATGAACTAGTAATGGTATTTCATACATCTGCATCCACACAAGTCTCAAAGAAGAAGAAGAGCAAGCATAAGAATCCAGTCACTCTAGATGAAATCATCGAGATTCTAGTTTGTGATCCCAGGACATTGGATCCAAGTGAATTGACAAAATATGCAAGACTCTGTGAGAGAAAAGAAATGCAAGACAAATTAAGAAAATCCACAAAAGAGGAAAAGGTACTTGAAGTAGCAAAAGGTATACTTCAACAAATTGTACTTGATGTAGACATTGATCAAACAACCCTAATTCTTGATCAATTAGTGGTTCTCACAGATGCAATCACATCTCAGAACATAGATGCTGAGAAAGTCATGGTAGAAAGACTTGAACAGAAATATGAGTTCAAGCTAGCAGAAAAGATAAGCCAAGAAGTGGCATTGCAAAAGGTAAAGCTTTCTGAATTGGTTAGCACAATAGATCTGATAATCTCATAAGCTATAACCTTGATACAAAAGTTATGCACACTTGATCAACTCACCCAGAAGTATACCAAAAAGATAGCACAAATAGATGCTGATCTTTAGACAAGTGCACAAAGTCTCACTAATAGTGAAGAGGCAATAAAATTGCACAATGAGCAACTCAAGCAAGCTCGCAAATTGAGACAAGACATACAGATTGCAGAGACAAAGTTCAGAGATCAGGGAAATGAGCTTCAAGTACAACTCTTACTGACACTCTCACTACTGCAGAAACATATGACAAAGGAAAAAACACTAATTGCCACCCCAGATATGTTTGTCCTAGAAAACATTTATGATATGCATGCAAGGCTAGAGCTAGAGCACATGGCACTAGAAATACTGAAAGAAAAATGGGATAAATTGCTCAAAGACATCAAGAACACCCACTCACATATTCTTGACACATTGTAAGTTACACATTTTTTGGCATCTTATAATTTGTACATTTTTTTCATGAGTATCAAATAAAGTGGGAAGTGATAAGTACATACAGTTTAGTTAGTATAAAGGGGGAACTGATATGTACAGTCACAGTAAAAGAAGGGGGAAATGAAAGGAGGAAGTGATGTGTACAGTCAAACATTTGAAAGAGAAAAGAACATGGAATATATAGTACAAAGGAAAGTATACATGTACATATACTTATACTATATCAATGCATACAGTTTGGGGGAGTCATATAATGACAAGGATATAGACATGGTGTACATAATAAACACTTTAGCATTATGCACATATCAGTTTTTGATACTAATGTCAAAGGGGGAGATTGAAGACATTATATTTTTCCATTAGTATACACAAGGAAAAACATGATCTACACCATCGGTTTACACTACACTGACAGACAGGGCACACCACTACCCGACGCCAAGGTTACCCGATACTGCCAAGTTCAAAGTATCCCGATAAACACTATTCAGTGTTACCCGATGACAAAAAGGACAAAGGAACCTGATGAGTAACAATAATGCAACCCAACGGAACAAAAAAGAGAGGAACCTGATAGATGAAGGGAATCTGATGATCATTTCAACAAAGGAACACCGACATACTTTCAATTCAACCCGACAACCAAGAACTGACCGTCAGTTACATCCCACAAAAAGTGGATGTGACTTTCCACGTCAGATAAAATACTGAAGTTGTATATTTAGCTTCTTGATTTGTTTTAAATCCATTATGTGTGGATGAAAGAATGTAATTATTATTGTTTTAATTAGTTTAACTAATTTAAAACATGCAAACTAAAGATCAAGGTCAAGTTATAAACCTTGGATCAAGAGTTAACATTGTAATGTGTGATTCTAGAATAGGTCAAATACATGTATAAATAGATGATCAATCTATTATGAACATGTTGTTCGATGATGATTGTAGCCACTAAGAGAATCTAAGGATCAGACAAGAGAATTCATGCAGAAGGACAGAAAAGGACCAAATCAGTTTCAAGAACAAAACACAGGCTACCGACGAGCAGAGAAAATGTATTAATCAATCACTATAGGTGATATTCATATTATGAGAGCTTTAATGGATCTATGATCAGAAATAATAGATTACATACAGTCGGGTCAACATATTGTACTCATTCTAACAAGTGTAGTACACTTAAGAAATCCTTTCAAGAAAGGTGGGCCTAATAGTCCTGTTGTAAATCTCTTAACCGAGTGCACACTTCATTAGTGTTGCTAAAGCTCTTAACAGAGTAGATATTAACATGTCTCCACTTTAATACTCCTAACAGGGTAGATCATCATAAGTGATCAATTGTAAGCCTTTACCGGCTCCATTCCATTCTGTAGATAGTGGAGTTTTGTGGGTGCCATCCCCACCACAGTTTTTACTTCCTAACAGGAGTTTTCTGCGATATCATATCTTGTGTTATGTGTTTATTATTTTCATGAATGTTTCTATGAATGTTGCAAACAATTAAAGATTATGAATTAATATTACATGCATAAGAAAGAACATCAAAAATGGTCGGTAATACATTAAAGAATGATTACTAATGATGAAAGGTGAAAAGAGTTAAAAGTTTTAGAGGTACTGATTCACCCCTCCCTCTCAGTACTACTTCCAATTAATCCCAATAGTCTATATAAGAGACAAGAGATTCATTTTGTATATACATTATGCTATGATGCACACATGCGAAGTTTATGCATGACTAATCAAACTAGTTAAATACATAACATATCATTTTTTGCAGACATCACAGAGCAAACAAAGGAAAGAGCATTACTGAGCATAACAAGTAAGAAGTATGAGATGAACTGAAGTGAACAAATTGATCAAAGGTATTATGTACTTAGCATAGATCTAAAAATCTGCAAAAGAGAGTTGTATTTGAATCAGATCATTACTATATCAGTTTAACCATTGCTACAGATAAATATCTTAACTGAGTAGGATAGTGAAAGTCTTTATTATGACATTCTAATTAATGTCAAGTATTTTCTTGTTGACCCCATAGTGAATGCATGGTCAAGAGAGAACTCTTAGTTTTAAATCCTCTAACCAGGTCACATTTAACAGTGTGCATTGTAACTTTTAACATGGCTGGTTCTTCACCGATCTCACTTCAGAAGAGTAAAAATATTTTGGGTTACCGGTCCCAGGTGGTTTTTCCCTTAGCATGGTTTCCGCGTTAAAAATCTATGTGTAAATATGCATGAATGTTGTGGATTGTTATTTTAATTTACACTTTACTTTATTGACATAGATCGGTAATCACAATATTAATTTACTGATACTCGGTAAACACTATTGACTAGAGTTTGAGATTAAAAAATATATTTTCACCAAGTTGAATTATATGTTTGAATTTTTTCTTTTATAAAAATTTGGAGGAATTGAGGACTGTAGGATAATTGGGAGCTAACTGACTCTAACTGATTCACCCCCCTCTCAGTTATTCTAACAATTGATATCAGACCATAGAGTGCTTAGAAGAAAGTTTTGAAAGACTTAAGCTAAAGAACACAAGATGTATAAGAGAGACACACCAAAGCTAAACAAGGATAACTTCCCAACATGGAAAATAAGAATGAGACTATACCTATCAAGGATTGGAGACAACATTGTAGATTATCTGGATAATTAATTCATTCTACCTATTGGACCTTTGACTATTAATCAAATGAAAGAGAAACATGAACATAACCTTATCATGGTGGATATTACTTCTTCACTTACCGATTCTAAATTTGAGGACATCAAGACATGTACAACTGCCAAGCAGATGTGGGACCAACTTACAATAGTTTATGGAGAAAATGTAAATGTACTGAGAGCCAAAGCTAAAAGTCTTCAAGGAAAGTTTGATGATATGATGATGAAGGATGGAGAGAACATAAAACATGACAGTACCTGACTTAAGGAAGTTGTGAATGTTATTCGAGGATCTAGTGGAACTATTGATGAAGACACTATTGTGAGTAAGATTCTTAGAACTCTATTGCCTATTTACTCTATAAGAGTCTCTACAATACATGAAATAAGAACATCATTTGGAAATAAAATTATTGTTGATAGTCTTGTTGGAAGATTGATTTATTTTGAGCTAAATAATTTTGACAACAATATTGTACCATCTACGGAATCTGCAATTATGTCTACTTTGAAAATTGGTAAATCTAGTAGCAAACACATAATCAAAAATAACAGTGACAGTGATAGTGATGACAAGGAACTTGATAAACTTGAATCTTTAATGGTTAGAATATTTCATAGAGGTAAAGGAAGATATAAAGGTAAACTACCTTTGATATGTTTTAAATGTAAAGAGATTGGCAATTTTTCTCCAAGATGCCCTAATAGAAAGAATGATGATAGAAATGATAGATCTAATGACAGAAACGATGACCGAGCCTATAGAAGCAACTGACAGTATGACAGAAGAGATAACCAAGATTACAAAGATAAAGGCAAGAAAGTTTTTACATTGTTGAAGATAAAGATAATGACAATGGTTTTGACAGTGATGAAGATATTGAGACAGTGTTTGTAACTTTGAAAGATGATTCAGATGAAGATGAAAGGTATGTAGAAACAACACTTATTTCTAAAGTTAGTAAGCATGACATTTGGTTTATTGATAGTGGTTGTAGACATCACATGACTGGAGATAAAGGAAAATTTGAATTTATTGAACATTATGATGGTGGATCTGTAAGAATGGGAAATGATACACCTTGTCAAGAGAAAGGATAAGGTACTATTATGTTGAACAATCAAATCAAATGTGAGAATGCATATTGGGTAAAAGGAATTAATTATAATCTATTGAGCGTTTCACAGTTGAATAACACAGGTCACCAAGTTGCATTTGAAAATAGAAAAGCTAGAATCTATTATGGAAGTGGAAAGTTGATTGACACTGGTGAACAATCTAAAGGTAACCTATTCTACCTTGACACTGCTGAAACTACTTGCTTATTGGAAAAGAATGAAGATATATGGTTATGGCATAAAATGATTTGTCATGTAAATTTTGACAACATAGCTAATATTAGTAAGAAAAGAAAAGTTAGAGGCTTACCGAGCTTATCTAAGCCAGACCATGTAATATGCAAAAATTGTCAAATGGGAAAGATGTCAAAATCTACTTTCAAGAGCAATAATTTTTCATCTAATTATATTTTGGAGTTAGTTCATACAGACCTATGTGGACCAATGAGAACATAGAGCTATTAAGGAGACAGATACTTTATTTTATTTATTGATGACTACTCTAGAATGATGAGTGTCACGTCCCTAAAAGAAAAATCTAAAGCATTTAAGATTTTTAAATGGTACAAATATAAAGTGGAAAAAGAAACTTGAAGAGATATGAAGTGTTTGAGATCTGATAGAGGTGAATTTATTTCTAGTGAGTTCACTAACTTAGGTAATGAGTATGGAATCAAAAGACAGGTTTTTGCACCGAGGACACCATAGCAGAATAGAATTGCTAAAAGAAGGAACAGATCAATTGTTGATTGTGCCAGAACACTGATGATTGAAAAGAGTGTTGCACAAACATACTAGAGAGAAGAAGTAAGCATAGTTGTTTATACATTGAACTGAGTACACCTAAAGAAATATTCAAAAAAAACACCTTATGAGCTATGGTATGGTTATACACCTATGATGACATTAATTTTTCCATTAGTACACTTAGTGAAAAAAATATTGACAAAGATCATCGGTACAAGCATAAATGGCGGACTACAAGCATAACCAGCAGACAGCGAGCATACCTGATAGAACAAAAAGTCATGAGAAAATGTTAAGTATGGAATTGACTGACGAACACTAACAAGTGTTGCACCGACGAAGTAACTAGGACATCACCGATGGGTGAATAACATAACATGAAGATCATCACCGACAATACAGTTTTGAGAACAAAACTGACGGAGCAGAAAAGGCATGCCTGATGAACAGTTCAAGAAAGGAACACTGATGACAAAGAAAACTGATAGACTGACAGAGAAGCCCGACCATCAGAACCGATAGTCAGTTAGAGAACCCGCAAATAGTGGATCTGAGTTTTACATGTCAGATAAAGCATTGTAATTCTATTTTTAGAGTTTTAATTTGTTTCAAATCATTACTTGAGGGTCAAAAAAGCATAATGTAAATGTTTTAAAGCATCCTAACAGATCTAAAACATATCTAACTAAAGATCAAGGTCAAGTTGTAAACCTTGGTTCTAGAGTTAACTTGCGAACCATGAATCAAGAATAGAGCTAAAATCTAGTATAAATAGATGTTCAATCAATTGTGAATTATGAATTCATTGTTGTTGATAGCCAAGAAGAGCAGCTAAGGAGCAGAAGGCAGAATTCATGCAAAGTTTAGAAACATATCACATCAGTTATCAAGAACACACAGAGGCTATCGACGAGCAGACAAAGGTATTATTCAATCATGGAAAGATGATTACTCATACATAGGAAGCTTCATTGGATATGTTATCATAAATTAGAGATTGCATACATCATCAGATCAAAGACTTATGTAGTTGCATTCTAACAAGTGCATCACATCTAAAATTCTTTTGTAGAAGGTGGACTTAACCGTTCTTTACAAATCTCTTAACAGAGTGCACACT
>MU226051.1:60215-91305 GCA_018584345.1 Thuja plicata | reverse complement strand
CCCTTCTTATCTGCAGATAGTGAAGTCTTGTGGGTAACAATCCCCACCGCAGTTTTTACTTCCTAACAGGAGTTTTCTGCGATATCATATCTTGTGTCATGTGTTATCTATTTTCATGAATATTTCTTCTATGGTTACATATTAAATAAATTATGTTATGATTGCATATACATAAAGAAAGATGAACAGTTAGATAAGATAATTTACAAAATGATGACTAAGGGTTAATGGGCTAACGAAGAAAAATTTAAAAGGTACCGATTCACCCCTCCCCTCTTAGTAAATAATTCCAATATAATTCCAACAATTGGTATCAGAGCCAAGTCTCTTTCTTGAAAATTTTAAAGACTTAAGAGAAAAAAAAATTAGAGCAATGGAAAAGTACAGACTAGACATGACTATTGAGAATGAGCAGTTACATATGCAGATAAACTATGAGTAGTATAAAGAGGCGAGAATCAACTTAAGAAAACTTCTTGATGAAAGAAAGATTATGGCAACTAGGCTGAATGAGAAGGACTACAAAGAATCAAAAATACAAGATTACTTTGATACAACAGAATCATCAACAAGCAAAGCTTCAGACGCATCATTAGAAGAAATCACAAGTCTACAAGAGGTCAATCTACATCTGACAGAGAAAATAAAGATGTTGCAAATCGGTCAAGAAACTCAAATGGTGAAAATGATTGATGTCATGAATGATGCAGGAAAAGATGAAAATGAAAGAACACTAGCCATTGATGATAGGAGGAAAATAACAGAGAAGCTGCAAGAGAAAGAATCATAGATTCAAAGACTTACTGAGCATCACCATGAGGTTACCAACCAGATTATTCCTATGAGTCAAGAAGCAAACAGACTAAATACAGAACTCGTTGAAAGAATACAGATCATCAATGAGCTAAGAGAAGAGAATGAAAAATTGAAGCATGAAATCAAAGTACAGATTCAAAAAAATGAATTGATCAAGAAAGTTGAAGATAGCAACAAAAGGATGGATAATTTTCTTGATGGACAGAGAAGAGTCAACAACTACACAGGATTAGGGTACAACGAGAATGGTGAATCTTCTAATCAACCAAATCAAAGGAATTATTTCACAACCCCAAGATCTAAGAATTTGTCATGCAATCACTGTGGAAAACCCGGCCACACCTCAAACATCTGTAGAAGCAAAATGAAAGGTATTTCTCAAGCACAATCTACTTTCATTGGTAATTGTTATAAATGTCAAAAGAAAGGACACAAGGCACATGAGTATCCAAAGTGACAAATCCAAAGAGGAAAACCTACATGGACAATTATTGTCCTACGTGCAAGATGAATGGGCATACACATGAAGAGTGATGGAAGAAGAACAACAAGGCCTAGACACCAAAAGAAATTGATAATAGCAACAAACCAACAAGAGTAGGTAACTCAGATGTTTGGGACTATAACACATGGGTAAACTACACAACATGTGGAAGGTATGGTCATATTGTTGCCAATTGTATGAGAAAGTGGATTAGAAGGTCAAGAGGTTGGACCAATCTAGGTATGGCATGTTTACATTGTCACAAGGTTGGATATGTGATAAAAGATTGCAAAAACTGACTGACAGATACAAGTACTCATCCCAATGGAAATACCATTGATGACATCAAGAGAATGAGAAACAAGATGTGGGTAAAAGCCACAAACACTGAAGGTGTAGGAATAAGCAATAAAAATGATGACACCCCATCCAATGGATCCGGTGACATCACTACATCCAACTAAAATGAAGAAGTATGTATGGAACTACATTATGACAAGTTATACTATGCATTGGTTCCATTACACATAGTTCATATTGTAATATTAGCATGAATAAAGATGCAATATATTGTTATTTGTTAAATTGTTGAAAAGAAACCATCGGTTATTGGTCACAATTTGCATTGGTGAACACACACAGAAAAGTTAGCACTACTTATCGAAATGTATCGGTCATTACACAAATGACCAAATTGCTAAGTGTAAACCGACAGACATCGGTGAACCTTGAGGCAATGAAAGCTGTTTTCACCACTTTACCGACCATCATTGGTGAAGTCACCAAAGCTGCTAGCAACCCCGAAACTTTGCACAGACACCAAAGATGTTATGAATGCCTCTACCGATGAACTCAGTTTTTGTATATCAACGAGTTGGTGAGCATTAATAACAACTTAGGGCACAAAAAGGTTATAAAAGCCCGACGGGTAAACTCATTTTCGCACCCATGATTTTTGAGTAGAGCAGAGAAATTTCAAAGCAATTTGGAGAGTGACCCAGCAATAATCAATTTTACACAAAGCATTCACATCCACATGCAATCACATAGAATTAGTAAGTAACCACATTCACCGACCGCACTGTTTTATTTTTGAAAAGCCCTAAATTTTAGCAACACGATGGCATCAACTTCTAGAGTTGAGAATATTAAGGAAGACAAGAAGAAAATGTTCAATCTTGTCAGTAGAGGCTCTTGTGTTGAACCCAAATTCAAGCTACACCCAGAAATAGCATCACAACCTGACGATTTCGGAGCATTCTCCAGAATCCCACCTAGGGTTTTGCTGGTAGAGGACGTAAGGTCCTATATACACTGCAAGATCTTGGAAATAGGAGATCTAGACCTAGATAATGCCTACAGGGCACTATGTGATGACGTTGCAAAGCTCAAAGAAGAGCACAAACATGTGGAAGTGAAAGGACTCACAAATGCACTGCATTTTCCCAAAGTCTTCAAAATAGAATGGATAAAGATTGTTCTTAGCAGAATGCACAACAAGACTCTATGGCTTAATAAGCCAAAGCCAATAAAAAAGGATGTTATTCACGCAGTTACTGGTTATCCTACGACTGACAAACCACAAGCTCACAAGCACCCATCCCTAGTGGAAGTGGGAAAACTGACTGGTGCTAAATCAGATAAAAGAGCACTCAAGGTCAACACTATCACCAACGTAGAGCTGAAGTTTGGAGCATGTGTTGTTGGATATAAAATCTTCCAAGCGAGCATAATGAATAGCATGTCAAGTACTGCTATGAGCACAGCATACAAGATCATCAAACAGGGAAAGAAGATGGATCTTGCAGAGATCATGTTATATCAACTGGAGGAGAACATGTGCACTATAAGATCTTCAAGGACAAACACTTGTAATTTTGGTTCCCCCATAATGTGCATATTCTTTTACATTGAAGAGTACTTTCCTTCAATAAGAAAATTTGCATGGGACACAAGCAGACCTATAACCATTCAGATAGGTGAATTCATAGAATCACTAGGAATAGATTTTGATAATGTAATGCATGAGTATTTCAAAACCATTAAGGAAATGTTGCAAACTAGAACAAGGATTCCTGAAAATATGATAGAGGAACACAAAGAGAACATATGTTTCATGGTAGATATTGATTTCACGTACATCCAAGCAGTAGTACCTAGGAAGTCATTGCTTTCACAGTTAGAATAAGAAATCAAAATAGGACAAGCCAATGAGTGCATTGAGGCACTACTGAATGAACCAGTGGACAGCAAGCAACTAAGATTTGGCACCTATGAAGAGGCCAAACAAAATATTAAAACAAATCTTGTTATCAAGAAAGCTGTAAAACAATCAAGCATAATGGTGAAGAATCTAAAAAAGAACTTGAATATATCTTCTGAAGGTGAAGAGGAACAAGAGGGTAAGGAGGAACTCACCGAGGACTAGCTACCCATTGGTGATACAACAGAGGAAAATGAATTAGAGGAAGAAAATTTTGATTCACCACCTCCTCCTCCACCTAAGAAGTCAAGAACAAGGAGTCAGACAACAAAGGATGCAAATCCTTCTCCCATGGTAAAAGGAAAGGTGTACAAAAGGAAACCTGACACATCAAAGGGAAAAAAAACAGTCAGGAAACCTACCAAAAGGAGGAAATTTGTTCAGAAAAATGAGGATATAGAGGACTCAGCTATGGATGAGCGTGACACTGCAATTGAACAAGCACAGGAAACAACAAAGGTAACATCAACTTCTGAAAACATTGATGAAATATGTAAGTACATTTCTGAAGCATCATCTATTGGACATCCTAAGATTAGGAAATGGTTGAGATGGGATTCTGTAGAATAAAATAAAATTGAAGATGCAATTATAGCTAAAATGTGCAGACACTATTATGTCCCACTTCAATTCACTACACGTGATGTACCACAAGAATTGTTGATAAGATTATCTTCTAGGTTCACATTTGCACTCCATGAGGAGAAAAGGATAAGAGAAAGAGTACTTGTTTCTCTTATGCCTCCTGAATCAAAAAGGCAAGAAATAAATGAAATCATGGAGAAATATGAGAAAAATTTCTTACCCAAAATGAGAGCTTACAAATTTCTTGAACAAAAGTTTATAGAGCTAGAACAAGAAGCTCATGATAAATGGAACAAGATACTCAATCCTGTTGAGGAGAGCAGTTATGAGAAAGAAACTGTCACTCAGAGAGATAACTCAACAGTTGAGTTGGACAATGAAGAAGTTCAAATAACCGGCCAGAAACAAGTTGATATTATAGATGAAGAATGGCCTAACAATAGTAAGAAAATCAAGTACCAACAAGTCCAATTCACATTAGTTTAGAGGATGAAGAAGTTACCAAAGAAGATTTATTAATAAAAGGTAACTTAGATGATGATATAAATGATGAATCATGGTTAGACAACATTGTAAATGAAACTACAGGAAAAGACCCTATAGTAGAAGTACAAAAAGATGAAGACATAAATACTGCAAAGGGCAATACCGATGGACAGGATTCAACTATTGACATTGCAACAGTCAATACACCGACAAACATGAATATGTTAATAGATGCTATTGATATTCAATCAAGGCAAGATAAATCATCTAATAAATATGATGATATGCCAAAGGACATGGGTATTGATGAAAACAAAAATGCATCCAACAATCAAAAGGATATAGATACAAAAATGAAGGATGCAACCAACAATTAGCAAGAAGTGTCAAATGAAAAAAATAAAGAAGTAGATAACAAAACTGGGGATACATTGAGAAAGGTTGAAGAAAAAGATAAGAGTGAAGAAGTCAAACAGGATGAAGGCACGCAACAAAAATAAAATATATCTGTTGATACACCTAAGGCCAATGAGGACACATCTTCACAAAACCAACCGGTGGACTCAGAACAAAAACAACAAAATGCTTCATCTTCTCGACCCTCACATACCAATTCAACCCAATCTCAATGATTACAAATGTTATTACATCAATCTGCCACCCAACCAAAAAAGAAGAAGAAGAAAACATTGAAGAAAGACATCATGGCTGTTACAATGGATGAAGTAATAGAAGTCCCAAACTGGGATATTACTACTTTGGATAGTGATAAACTTCAAGAGTTTGGAGTGCTATGCCAAAGGAAAGCCATTCAGAAGAAAATGATACAGAAACAAAGGGAAACAATGGCACCTGACAAGGCAAGAGACATTCTCCAACAACTTGTTCCTGAGGTAAAACTTGAACAAAATGCTACAGTTAAGGAGCAAATTGATGTTCTTACCGACATCATCCCAGACCAGAATATAGATGCAAAACAAGCTATGGAAGAACAAGCAGAGAAAAAGTATCAATACAAGTTAATTGATAAGATCAGCCAAGAAGTAGCAATGAACAAGGTAAAGCTCTCTAAACTAACTAATCAAGTAGAGCCAATGATTGTTGAGGCAATTACCTTAGTTCAAAAGATGTGCACACTTGAAAAGTTTACGAAAGAAAATAGTGACAAGTTAGTAGAAATAGTTTCTAATGTCACAACGAGTGCACAAAGCCTAACCTCAAATGCAGACACTATCAAGGTGCATCATGACAAGGTCCTTGAGGCTAACAGGCTGAGGCAAGAAATATGGGATGCTGAAATAAAATTAAGAGCTGAGATTACCGAACTACAGGCACACATCTTGTCTAATCTTACTATTCTACAACAGCATATTTCTGAAGCCAGAAACTTAATTGCAACCCCAGAGATATCTGTAGTAGACAACATCTATGATATACATGTAAGGATATGACTTGAGCACATGGCTCTAGAAATGATGAAGGATAAATGGGAGAATATGATGGAGGAGATCAAGTCCTCACATTCCCACCTTTTTGACAAGATGTAAGTACCTTATCCTTTATTATCAAAAAAGGAGGAATATAAAGGAAATGTATATTGTATGTACAGAAGAAATAGATATGTAAAGATAGTTATGTACAATATATCAAAAAAAAGGGGAAAAGAAATGTATATATACTTACAGTTATCAGCATATACAAAGGGGGAGTCATTCAAATGACTAAGGAAGAAGTATACATAGGTGTACATACTAAATACATTTAGTATGTTGCACATATCATGTTTTGATACTAATGTCAAAGGGGGAGATTAATGACATTAATTTTTCCATTAGTACACTTAGTGAAAAAAACATTGACAGAGATCATCGGTACAAGCATAACCGGCAGACTATAAGCATAACCGGCAGACAACGAGCATACCTGACAGGACAAAAAGTCATGATAAAATGCTAAGTATGGAATTGACTGACGAACACTGACAAGTGTTGCACCAACAAAGTAACCAAGACATCACCGATGGGTCAATAACATAACATGAAGATCATCACCGACAATATAGTTTTGAGAAAAAAACTAACGACGTAGAAAAGGCATACCCGACGAACAGTTCAAGAAAGGAACACTGATGGCAAAGAAAACTGACAGACTGACAGAGAAGCCCGACCATCAGAACTAACAGTCAGTTAGAGAACCCGCAAATAGTGGATCTGAGTTTTACATGTCAGATAAAGCATTGTAACTCTATTTTTAGAGTTTTAATTTATTTTAAATCATTACTTGAGGGTCAAGCAAGCATAATGTAAATGTTTTAAAGCATCCTAATGGATCTAAAACCTATGTAACTAAAGATCAAGGTCAAGTTGTAAACCTTGGATCGAGAATTAACTTGCGAAGCATGAATCAAGAATAGAGCTAAAATCTAGTATAAATAGATGTTCAATCAATTGTGAATTATGAATTCATTGTTGTTGATAGCCACGAAGAGAATCTAAGGAGCATAAGGAAGAATTCATGCAAAGTTCAAAAATAGATCACATCAGTTATCAAGAATACATAGAGGCTACCGACGAGTAGACAAAGGTATTATTCAATCATGGAAAGATGATTACTCATACATAGGCAGCTTTATTGGATCTATTATCAGCAATTAGAGATTGCATACATCATTAGATCAAAGACTTATGTAGTTGCATTCTAACAAGTGCATCACATCTAAAATCCTTTTGTAGAAGGTGGACTTAACCGTTCTCTACAAATCTCTTAACAAAGTGCACACTTAACAGTGTTGCTAAAGCTTCAAACGAAGTAGATCTTAACATGTCTCTACTGTAATACTCCTAATAGGGTAGGTCAACAAAAGTGACTAATTGTAAGCCTTAACCGACCCCTTCTTATCTGCAGATAGTGAAGTCTTGTGGGTAAAAATCCCCACCACAATTTTTACTTCCTAACAGGAGTTTTCCACGATATCATATCTTGTGTCATGTGTTATCTATTTTCATGAATGTTTCTTGTATGGTTACATATTAAAGAAATTATGTTATGATTGCATATACATAAAGAAATATGAACAGTTAGATAAGATAATTTACAAACTGATGACTAAGGGTTAATGGGCTAACCAAGAAAAATTTTAGAGGTACTGAGTCACCCCTCCCCTCTTAGTCCATCATTCCAATATAATTCCAACAACCTAATGTGAGCTATTTTAGAATATTTGGTAGCCATTGCTATATTCTGAGAGATGGTCGAAATGGTAAGATTGATTCAACGAGTGATGAAGGAATATTTATTGGATATTCTACTAAGAGTAAAGCTTACAAATGTTTGAACAAGACATCTAACAAAATAATTGAAAGTGAAAATGTGAAATTTGATGAATTTGTTGAGCAAAATGATGAGGACAACATGAAAGAATCAGAAGATTACAGTAGATTTTTCTACATGGAACTTATAATATACCAACACAGATGCCTAGTGTTTCTATGCAACAGGGTAATGTCACTAGGCAACAGGTAGCACAGACAGAGAATAAAGAAAATGTCGAGACTGAAGATCATGAACAAGAAGACAATGAACCTATAGGAGAAGACAATGACGAACAGAGAGTTGAACCTATACTTGCTAAATACGTGAGAAGACATCATCCTCAAAATCATATTATTGGAGATAAAAGAGAAGGCATGATGAAAATAAGTAAGTTAATAGATAACACTTGTTTAAAATTAAATTTGAGCCTAAGAATGTTAGAGATACATTAGAAAATGAAGAAAGGATTAATGCTATGAATGAGAAAATTGATTAGATACAGAAAAATAAGACATGGACATTAGTACCGAGACCGAGTGATAAAAATGTCATTGGCACCAAATAGACATTCAAAAACAAATTGAATGAGAATGGAGATGTAACTACAAATAAAGCAAGATTAGTTTGCGAAGGGTATGGACAAGAAGAAAGAATTGACTATGGAGAAATTTTTGCACCTGTTGCTATACTTAAAGGAGTAAGAATATTACTTGCATACACTGCATATAAAGGATTCAAGGTATATCAGATGTTAAGTCTGCAGTTTTGAATGGAAAACTGGAAGAAGAGGTATCCATTGAACACCCTAAAGGATTTTTTGATCTTGATAAGACAAACATGGTATGTGTTGGTTGTTTTCTTAGTTTTTTTCTGTTTGCCAAAGTTTTATGATCTTCATGCCTTTTTCTTTCATGAAGCCAGAAGTATCTCAGTTTCTTTGTGAAATCCCTGCTAAAATTTATTGGGTTTCTTATCAAAATCCATGTGAAAGTACAAAACCTCGAAACCCTAGGTTTTGTTTTATAGGCCAAAATGAGAAAAAACCCTAAGATGATTCTCTTGCTTCTATTTTAGCGTTACCTTTTTGAAAATCACTTAAGTCATGTGTTTAAAAGCTTGGTCGCCTAGTCGCATAATCTGGATGGCATATTCCTTTTTTCCTCGAGACTTGGCGATTAGCTTGTGTCAAGATGTCTCTCAAAGAATTGGAATATTCCTTTAGCTTTAAGAGACTTGGTAGAGCTCTTCATGTCGCGTGGTTGCTGAATGAGAAAATAGGTCAGCGGTTGTGAAAGGGCCCACAGATAAGTCACGGTGTCGCAAGAAAAGACCAGCAGTTAGTAATTTGTTGCGAGACTTGGCAATTTCTTTATGTCGCATGGTCGCTAGATTGGTCTGCAGTTAAGTAAGTAATACAAAGTTCATGTCGCGTAGTCTCCAGAAGGGATGGCGGTTAAGAGAATGATGTTGAGACTTCGCGACTAACCACATGCAGTTTGAGAGATAACATAGTCAACTTGTTATGGGATTGAGATGCTGAGTCAGCTTTCCATTCAGCGATACAAAGATGAGTGATGAAGGAGACACGTGTCTAAAGGTGAGTTGATTAATAAGGCTTGTTGCGTAGTCTCCCAAAGGAAAAAATCATTCAGTGATTAAGAGACTAAGTATAAAGACCTTTATTGTCGCATAGTCTCTAGATCATCTAAGGGTATAGTGATTTACTCAGCGACTTAGCAAAAGTCGTCAGATGCAATGATTAAAAGATCCTACGGTGGTCGTGAAGTCTCTGAATAAAGAGTCCAAAGGAAAAAGTACTCACAACTTGGAGATAAGGGTATGTCGCGTAGTCTCTAGATAAACCGAAGGGTAAAGTGCTTGTCTCATTGTCTCTAAAGGATTTGACACTTAACATTTGTTTTCAGCGATTAAGCGACCAAGGGTAGTCATGGGATCTCCCAAAGGAAAATAAATATTCAGTGACTTGGAGATAACCGTGAAAGCTAAAGGTGACTGTCAGTCGCAGAGTCTCCAAATAAAAGGTGAGTTAGATTTTTCATCCAGCGACTTTGATTTCTTCATCTCGCATGATCGCCAAAAGGTAACTATGGTTAAGTAGGATGGGAAAATTTATGTATTCGCTAGATCTCCAAAAGAACCAGGAGTTAAAGAATTGGATCAGCGACAAAGAGATTATACACAATCGCGTAGTCGCTTAATATGAAATTTTGAGAAAAGGCGGGAATGGCTGACATGACAACATGAATCATTCAGCATCCAATGACAAGCTCAAATATTGATTACTGTGTAGAAAAGGTAGCTGAGATGTCTGACGGAGAGCCAATCATGTAGAGACATGTCATCTCCTTTGAATTTTATAAGGTTTTTTTTGAGGATTCACATATATGAATTTGATTTCCTGTCACACTCATGGGCTATGGCTAGGTTTTCAATTAATTCCATAGCATGCTGAATTGAAGACAGAATTGATGATTTTTCAAATGATGAGCCGTGTACTTAAAACATTTACCATAAAGTGGTGGTTGAAATTTCATTTTAACTTATCTTGCTTTCAGAATTTCAGAGCGAAGAAGTGCTAGGTATTCAGAGAAGAAAGAAGAAATTAGAAAGTTGCAGAGTATTCCATTGTTTAAAAGGCTTTGAATTTCTGAGAACTGTGCACAGAAGAGTAAAGTAGGTCTTGAGAAGAGATTTGTTTCAATATTGGTGAAGAAAAGGAGATTCAAACATAGAAAACATGAGTAGAGCAGGTAGTGTAGCTTCTACCAGTAGGAGAAGTGAAGAGGTAGATGAAGAAGCAAAGGGAAAATGAAATTACTTTGATGAATTCCTTAGGTTGCTTCCAGGTTCAACTCAGAACAGGAGGGAAAATGCTAATGTACTTATTGATGACTACTGTGACATCAGAGATGCTGATACCCCCGGATCAACAGGTTTTTCCCTCTTTAATTACTTTTACAAGAATTTTGATAAAGTCATCCCAGTATCAAACCCTTGGACCTTTGGTTTGGCTAGGTTAATTGTTCCTGACATCTACATAGATGTAGATTTGTTCTTAGGCCTCGCTAGTCATTATGATGTCTTTTCAAAGACAATTAAGAGGAATGATGGCACTGCCCTACTCATCCTAAATAGAAATTCATTTATGCAAGCTTTTGGCTTGTATAGTACTATGTCCACCAGAATTGACATTACTAAGAAAGAATAGAGGTATAAGTTAAAGCCTGGTATTGCTAGGGGATAGTTACAGAAGCATATGTTTAAGGAGGTGAAAAACCATCTTTCTCCTATATATGGGACAACCTCATATTACTTCAAGGACCTGCATTTCTACATCAAGTACATCGCCTATGCCCTGTGTAGAGTGCTAGGGATAGATGGGGAAGATGACAAGATTAATGCCGAGATATTGATGATGGTGTTGGATTTACAAGAAGTGCATTCTAGCACCACCTATGACTATATACAACATATCATAGACAAGATGCACGAGGGATTCATAGCAACTCAGAAAAAGATGAAGGGTCCTAAGGAGAAAGAACCCAAGTTCTTCCATTACTCCATCCTCATGCATCTGTTGCTGCATTTTAATTTTGTGGTTATGGATTTAAACAATTTGACTCCTCAGAGGACTTATCAAGATGGACCAAATCCTATCTAGTTTTGGGTAAAGGTTTGGAACTATACATACAAGGATTGTGATTACTGTGCATTTCAGAATTGGATTGTATATCCAATAATACAAAGCATGGGTATAAGCAAGACAAGGCTCCCAATTAAGATTATGCAATTGTTGAGGCCCAATGAATACTTGGAAAAATGGGAGGGAGACCATAATTGGGGAGATTTCTTCCTTGAAGAGAACTATACCGTAATAAGGGTATATGGATGTATATATCCACCTCACATCTTGCCTTACCATGTGCCAACAAGAGTAGCTGCCATGGAATTTATATGGCAATTATTATTGACAGATAATGAGCACTTTGCACAACACAGGAAGGGGACCTTAACCCCTAGACAATTTATAATTTCTAATTTTACTATTGGCAAAGGTGCCATTGATTCAGTTAGCCAATGGTTGGAAAGTTGCAGAATGGGGACAGCTTCATACAGGTACATTGATCCTGAAGGTTTCATGGTAGGAGTCAGAAAATTGTATACCCCCACAATCCATAATACAAATGTCCATTGTGAATGTATTGAAGAGGATGCAACAAGAAACATTCTTGATGAGGACGAGATCAAGACAAGGAGATCAAGGATTCAGGAATTGCTGAACCTTGAAAGACAAATTAAAAGAAATGGGTTGTCCTTTGGAGGTTTCTACCCTGATTTGTCATATTTTGACAAAATAAAAGCTATGATTGATAATTTTTATATGCTTTGTGAACAACTAGAGAATGTTCTTGATAAGAAAGGGGCCCAAGAACCAGATCATTTAGAAACTGAGTATGGTAGTGGCAGTGACAGTGATTATGCCCGCCCATCTAGATATGATCAACCTCAATAGGATGTTGCGAAGATACCATAGTTGCAAGGTGCTGAGGGTCACATTGTTGATTTAACAGAGGATACACAGCCTGATGATACATAGGAGCCTTCAGCTAAAAGGCAAAAGATGGAAATAGGCCAGCCTTCGGTTGAGAGGCAAGAAAAGAAAAAGGACAAGGCAAGTGACCTAGTGCCTGGAAATAGGTTATATGACCATAACCTAAGAAAGTTGATTAGGCAAGGCAAGAAAAAATAGCCTAATATGGAGGAGAAGGTTGAATTGCCTCTTAAGGCTTGTAATAATGAAAGGCTGATACATCAACAGCAATTTTTGAGTGATGACAATTTCATACAGACTAAGGAGTTTAAGGACTTCCTGAGATGGTATAAAAAGGAGCAAATAAGAGCTCAATTGAGTGTTGATGGGGAACAGACAATAACCAATGAGGCCCTGATGGCCCTACAATATTATGACCCAGACAGTGAGGACATCTCACCTGAGGAAGCCAGAAAATTGGTATTAAGTAGTGGCATGTTATTGGCTGAGGGTTGGGACTTGGCATCTGCTTTCATAATTGATTAGATAAGAAAGTAGCCTGATCAAAAGATGGCTAGTGAAGTGCAGATGGGGGATATGATCAAAGGATTTAAGTACAACCCACAATCTCAAGCCTTTGCAATGTGGAGCCTTTGCCCTAAGGATCAGAACCCACAATTGGTGAATATCCAAGAAAATATGGTAGGCAATTAGATGGTGTGGACAATGCAGAATACAGGGGATTTAGAAATATCTCAGATCATGACACACTAGGCACACTTAAATGAGGACAAGACTAAATAGCTGTCTGATAAGTGTAGCACATTGATAGAGGAGATCAGTGCATTGGCCAAAGATTGAGAAATGTGTCATATTAAAATACACCAGCAAGATCAGGGAATTAAAAGATTAATGAAATAATTAGAAGAAAAGCCTGAGGTAGTGTATGTGCCTCCACCACAACCTTTGCAAATTGAATATAAGGAAAAATCAGAGGAGATAGTTGAGAAGGAGGATGTAGGAAAAAAGAAGAATGAAATTGCATTGAATGCATTAAGGGGCATTCTACAACATAGGATTGATATCTTGAAAGATAAGATAGATGTCATCCTTAATGCCTACAATAAATTGCCCACCCTCCATGCAGAGATAGCAGGGTATCTCAAAATTTTGAATCCTTATTTTACTAATTGGTCTCTTAGGGCGCAATTATTTGAAAAGCTTGCCTTTTTGCAGCCCCTGAAATTAGTTCTACCTGAGGTGGTAACAGAGGTAGGAGATGAGATAAAGAAGGTAAATGTGGCCTTTTCCTTCTTCAAAGGCAAGATGAACCAGGTTGAAGTCAAATTGAGCATGTTTGCTTCGGATTTCAATAGATTTGTTCCTACCCTCAGAGGGGAAGATGATCAGATAAAGGCCTTGGAGGTTTGGAGGAATGAGTTTGACAGCAAGATGCCTTGATGAGACATTTATTTTGGGATCAGAATGGGACATAGAAGGATTCAATAAAATATTAGATGAAGCATTCAAGGCTAAAACTGATATTAACAACTTTATAATGGATGTTAAGAGCATTACTGATGCCAGGTGGGAGAGACAAAAGGCACAGGTACAAGGCACTCAGGACTTCAAGTGGCCAACTGAAGATTAAGTGATAGCTTGCGAGCTGTTGATTAAGCCAAAGAAGAAGAAGCCTAAAATTGAAGAGGAAATCTTAGACGAAGAGTAGAGGGGGACACTTGGTGCCTGATCAATGAGCACAGGGAGGTTAGCTATAAATACAGATGAGTGTAGGTTAGCCTATAATGGCAGTCACTCAGTCTTAATGTAACCATCAGAAGCTATCTTGAAAACTGTCAGACAAAGGTGCCAGATCCCAGAAGAGACAAAGAATATCAGATCTACATCCTTTGTTCTTGTCCTCCCACCGCTTGTAAAATTCTTTTATTTTGTCTTTTTCTGTAACTTTAGGGTTAGGTTCCTCAAAACATCCGAAGATTGTTGCATCCTAAAATAAAGGATTCCAAGATGATTGAGGACCTATATATAGGCTCAAGATTGTAATTGTAATTGGAGATGAAATATATAATTGAAGACAGGCTTTGGGATTTCTGTCTGTTGTTTTGAGCTTTTAGCCTCTTTTTGTACTTGAAACAGAATATATGAATAAAAATGCAATACAACCTTATTTTACATTGTTGTTGTCTCTTTTCTTATTGAATGTACTCTTTTATGTTTAATTTGTAAGGCATCTTAAACATATTGGCTATCAGGTAGCTATTTAATTATTTACAAGTTTCTTCTAAGGGAAGAATTAAATATTGTGAGTAGTTTTAGGGTGTACTTCAATAACTAAGGCTTTGATATAATAGTGTAGAAGTGACAGGATAGGTTTGCAAGGCATTCTATCTGAGTTGTATGTAGGTTGTAAGGCATCTTAAAGTGTTCTTATTTATGTATTTCTGTGTATTTGCACCTTTTGACTCTATTGCTCAAGGATAGGCACTAGTCTAGAGTTTGTCAAGCAATTCATCATCATCCAAGCATTCAAAACTATTTAATCATTCACTTTTGGAGTATATTGTTGAATCAACTGTGCAATCAAGAGTCATAGTTGAAATTTGTTGATTTCTTGAAGAGTAAATCAAATAGGTTATTCCTCCTAAATTCATAAAGAGTTATAAAAGGAAAGAAGAATGCCATTTTATATTATGCTGTTGTATGCTATCATCAAAGTATTGGTTTGGATCATTAAGCTTTTACTCAGAATAATCATAGTTATCTCCATTTGAAACAGAGCATTCAGCACATAAGGTGTAATCCACTCTAAAGATACTGTTAAGACAGTCATCAGTCATAGGTAAAACCTGCCTGAGTCAGTGGATCTCAAAAACGAAGGAGGTGATAATAGGTATCCCCAGTGTTATCAAATACCTCAGCAATTAGCCTTTCTCTTTCCTAGAAGAGGTTGCATTCAAGTATATAAGGTATGTTGTCATCATTAGGTAAGTGTTGCAAGAAAAAGTGCTAACAGTATGTAAGTTACACAAAGTTTTATATGGATTGAAACAAGCACCAAGAGCATGGTATGAAAGATTACATTCCTATCTTTTAAGTATTGGATTTATTAGAACAAGTGATAAAAACAATTTTTATTTAAAATGAGGAAATGATGATTAGACGCTTATTACTAAAATATTTGTTGATGATATTATATTTGGAGGTAATGATAACCTATTCACTTCATTTGTTGATGAAACAAGGAAAGAATTTGAAATGTCAATGTTTGGAGAGATCAATTTTTTTCTTGGATTGTAAATTTTACAACAGACTACATGTATCTACATTACTCAAGAAAAATACATCAAGGAAGTACTGAAGACATTCATAATGGAAGAATCAAAACCTTTCAGAACACCTATGGTGATAGGATGTTGTTGTTGGGATATTTGAAGGTACCGGTTATTATATTAATAAAGTATTATGTTAGTCTCGGTTGTTAGTGACCGAGAGGTTAGATAGTTACGTCACGACATTTCGATCGTGGCCCTTCGGGTAGTTTATATACCCTCTCAAAGGATGGACAGGAGAGATATTATTGTATGATCATTATGATGTAAATGTACTTGCCAGTCTGGAATGATTAATGAAATTATTTATTATTCTATGATATATTCTGTGTTTATTATATTTCATGTACTATGTCTGTGCAATACTAAGTTTGCCCCAGTGGGAAAACATCTGGCGTCGCTGCCTAGACGTACTCGGGAAGAGAAGTGAGGAAAGGATTTATGCCCAATGTTTTAAATAAAGATAGAAATAAAAAGGTATGAGATGATGAAGGCGAGGCCGCAGAGAAGGCTTTGATCTCCGCGCAGCAACGTGAACATCGGTATAGGCTGATGCAACTTGCCAAGGACCAGCTTGCCGGAGGGTTGCCCAAAGGGGACCTCAGAGGTGGTATGGAAGGTGCAGAGGCCGATGGAGAACAGTTCACTTCGCCAGAGCATCGGAGAGTGCGGAGTAGGGAGGAACTACTTGAGGAAACATGATTGAGACAGGTCTTACTTCAAGAAGAGCGAGACCAGTTTGAAGATTTGACCCGTACACCATGTGTGGAGGACTGAGACCACGAAGGGAACTATACGGTCGAAGGTGACAGTACTACTAGAGGTGCCAGTGATAGTACAGCTGAAGGCACTATGAACGCACAGGTGAACCCTCTATTGGAACCAAGGACTCCACACAGTACGGTCCCACCAATCACACAACTACCGCAAGGACAAGTGCCACCGGTGAACACTACACACAATACTCAAGGAGGAGGTAGTGTCAGAGTACCGAATCCCCCGCGGAGGCAACAACCTACCATGGCATTGCTGGACCTGTGAGACTATATGGGCTGCCAATGGAGTCATAGACCAGGATGAATGGATATGACAATTCCTTGCGACATTAAGGGAAGGAGCCATCGACTGGTACGCGGATGTAGACAAATCCAGCCTGACGACATGGAATGATGTGAAAAAGGCCTTCCAGATAGAATTTTAGTTGTTAAGGGACGATAATGAGATTCTGGCAGAGATTTACAATACAAAGCAGACGAAGAGTGAGTCTGTCTGTGCCTACAGGTGGCGACTAAAGGAACTCATCGAGAAAATGGAGTCAGCCCCAATGGATGAACTCACGAAAAGGTGGTTCATGGAGGGACTAAAAACTTCCCTTCGGAGGAAAATGAAAATTGTCCCGCCCACGTCGTACAACAACGCGTATAATCGAGCAATGGATCTGGAAAGTGAATATAAGACCTCTAGGAAGACTAAGTCTTCGGATGATGAATCGGAGGTAGAAAGAAGCGAGGGCAAATCAAGTAAGAGAGTGTTGGCCCTACAAAAAGATCTAGAGAGGATGATGAAAGAACTAAAGGCCACCAAGGGAGGCTCAAGCAAAGTAGAGTAAGACACCATGTGGTGCACAAACTGCAAAGAAGTAGGCCACACAAAAATTTCTTTTCCCAAGAAAGCTTTTTGCGACATTTGCCAGATTGCGGAACATTCCACCAAAGAATGTCCCTACAACCTGAGGGTGAGAAATCAACAAGTGCTCTTCACCCAAGAGAAACCCTCCATGTCCGGGACTGGCGGTCAACAAAATGCTGCATCATCCGGCGAGTATAGAAACAACCAACGGGGAGGCCGAGGCAATGATGAGAACAAGCATCGGGTCTAGTATGACGTGAAGGGGAAGCCCATGATATAGTGCAGAATCTGTAACCAATGGGGACATTATGCCCATGACTGTCAGAATGAGGCTACCACTCCACTAAAACTATGTCGGTGGTGCGAACCGGGGGACCACAAGGATGCTAATTGTCAGAAGCCCAGCTGCAACATCCTGGACATGGAACGAGGGGGCATGGAGAAGGTCTTGGAAATCACACGCGGGAAAATGAAGAAGGCCACATATCCTCACCCTTCAACGGAGAAACAAAGGATGCTTGAGGCAAAGGCCAACATCGTGAAGGGTATGGAGGACCGAAGGGACCCCACAGACGCGGGCACTTCTACCCGAGCAATGGCCGAACAGAATATTTTAGGGTAGATGATGTAAATGGAGATACCCATAAAGGTCAAGGACCTACTGGAAATTATGCCACACCTGAAAATGGCCCTATTCCTAGGCCAAAACATCCCAGCAAGCACGGTTGAATGGACGGAGGTTCCCGGCAGCTCCGCAGCCAACCCCATGATGTTATCAATAAATAATGGGCGGAACCCTGCAGTGGTGGAGATGGGTATCTTGGGTGCCATCCTCACGAACATGATCATTGATGATGGATCTGGGGTGAATGTCCTACCAGAGGAAACCTGGAAGAGCTTGGGGAAACCAACACTATGGCCACCAACCTTCAACCTACTAGGAGCTGACCAGCACGACATCAAGCCCCTTGGAACTCTGATGGCACAATAGGTAACCATTGAGACCCAACCATTCATCCTCGACTTTGTAGTAATTCCCCTGAAGCAGAAGGGGTATGATGCCATCCTAGGGAGGGGGTGGCTGGTGACTGCCAGAGCCAACCATAACTGGAAAAGGAACATCATGTCATTTGAGAAAGGGGGAAGGAAGTTTGTAATAAACCTCACAACGCAAATGGTCGGAGAAGAAATGGCATCCTCCTTTGATTCAAAATTAGATAACGGAATATACAGAGGGGAAGAAACCATGGAGCCCAATGCCGAAGGGGTACTGCAAGTGGAGGATGATACAGATTTGATGGATAGTCTATTCCATTGGTAGATGGGCGATTATGAATTATTTCCATCGGCCTGCAACATACTGAAGATTGAGGAAGCCCAGAGTGAGTTCCCTCTGGAATGTACAACATATTGAGAAGGGGAAGTCCAGATGAACAAGAGCCTAGCACATGAGTTTTGGAAGGAGGAACCCATCTAGTACAAAGAAGAAAAGTTGAAAAAAATAAACCTCACGAATGAGAGAAATCCAAAAACCATCGCCACGGGAGACGACTGGAATCCTGTGTGGAAGACTGTAGCCTTCAAACTCTTGATTCTCCTTCTTCTTATTATGTACGGGAAGGAGACCGTGGTCCCTATAGAATTTATGGTTCCAAGCCTTTGGATTGCCATTGAAAATAGACTCGACGACAGGGAGAGGGAATGACTGCACACTCTGTGGACTCTCGACGAACGGATACATGACGCCATCAATGGTACCAAATTGAAACTTTACCCGGAGAAGATGGACCCGAGAGGAGGGACAAAGCAACTAAGAGAATGGAAAAGGACTCAAGCGATCAGGCAGGCGACTCGAGAGCAGCCCATATGGGCGACCAGAGAAGCCTTCGGATAGGAAATTTAAAAATTCCCGTATGGCCATGCATGACCATACGGTGGGGAAAAAAATTAAAAATTAAAAAAAAAAAATATAGAATCTGTACGATACCGTACGGCTTGTGGCCGTACGGCCAATGACTTAAGTAAACACCACATGGTTTGCAGCACCGTATGGCTTCATCCCGTGCGGGTGCCAACTTAAAAAGAGGAAAGGTCGTACATTAAAGGCCATCGGGCCCACAAGGCGAAGACACTTGCTCTTGAAGATGAAGACACTATTTAGTTGATGAAGACACTATTTATTTGACGAAGACACTCGTCCATGAGATGAAGACACTCATCTACAAGACGAAGATGAAGACACTTGTGTTAAGGAATGAAGACGCTCAAGTGAACAAACGAAGCCACTCCTTTTTGGTGAATGAAGACACTTCTTTTGGTGAGCGAAGACATAAGCCTCCAAGGCTGCGCGACAAGGCATATGAACAGACCCATCAAGTAAGTGCACAAGCTTGCACAAGTTACACAAGCCACAACATAACTCCCCGCTAAGCCTCGGCCAAACCAACGTCACACAGCCGTATAGTATATCGTGGGCAGATGCATGAAGACCATTGTGAAGACAGCGCCAAAGCACAAACATAATCAAAATGTCATACAATACACACAAGGGCAGCCAGACAAGATATTGTACGGCCAGACAAGCACAAAGGAGGCAAAAATATATAAGGCCGTACTTAGTGAAATAGGAGGAAAAGTTTAGAGAAAGAGGGAAACAATAAGAGTTCCATAGTTTTGGCATTTCATACGGTAAGTAGAAGAAAATGAAGGAATTAGTATGGCTAGAAGGAAGAGAAGTTTCATATGGGCGACAAGGAGTGGCAACGGAAAAAAAAGAAAAAAAGATGACAAATCAAGACAGTTCAAAATGAATAATGTATGGTACTGAAGGGAAGGGCATAAGCAGGCAGTAAGGAAAACACAAGCAGTTTACAGAAAAGAATATGGGATCAGAAGAAAATCACAAAAAAGGTGTGTTCCATGGACTTCTGTATGGGTTTGAAGGTGTTGATTTGGTCCTGGCGGCGGGGGTGCTGTCCCTCGACCCCGCACTGTACCGCAACAGGGAGCGCGCCTGGGGCTCTGCCCCAGGACCCCGTGAGGGCGCTGCCCATCGACCCCGCTGGGGGCGTTTCCCCCTAGAACCCCATCATCCTTTTGAGGAACACCACAATTGTGAGTTGGGGCATTGGGATGGCATGAGGGAATTATTGAGTTCAGTTATTAGCCTTTGGAGAGTGTGACGAGTTGATGAGACCCGGAGCTACTGTAGGCATGGAGTGTCTACATGCCGAGGGAGGAGAGAACACTATAGCAAGCCTTTGGAGAAGGGTACTACGCTTTGAGGCGTTCAAAGGAGTAGGTGTTGGCTGGATGTGGGACTATCTTGGTGGATGCATAGAGAGCTCGGGAGGAGCTGACCACCTAGTTGGAGGCAGTAGAGTGGCACTTGGCTAAACATATCCGTTGGAAGCAAAGAAGGTAGCACAGGTGGCTGTCGGGGTTAAATTGGCTCAGGAGATAGTATTGGTTGAACAAGAGTTAGCAGAGGCTCCAGTTGAAAAGTATGTTTTGGAGACAAGTTTGGTGCAGGCATGGGAGGAATGTGATATGACAGAAAAAGAATGATGACGCAACATTGATGGGGAGTGTGGCACTTCAGCTTTTTCAGGGACACCCTCCGCCCCTTCTCTTCAGTGATTTTCTTATTCTATGTGGTGTATTTCATCTCCCTTTTGTTGTAAGTCGTCAGAGATGACTTGTTTTTTTGGGGGGGATGATGTTGTCGGGATATTTGAAGGTACCGGTTATTATATTAATAAAGTATTATGTTAGTCTCGGTTGTTAGTGACTGAGAGGTTAGATAGTTACGTCACAACATTTCGGTCGTGGCCCTTCGGGTAGTTTATATACCCTCTCGGAGGATGGACATGAGAGATATTATTGTATGATCATTATGATGTAAATGTACTTGCCAGTCTAGAATGATTAATGAAAGTATTTATTATTCTATGATATATTCTATGTTTATTATATTTCATGTACTATGTCTGTGCAATACTAAGTTTACCCCAGCGGGAAAATAGATGCAAACTAACAAAAGAAGACAAGACACCTAAGGTAAATCAGACTTTGTACAGATCTATGATTGGTAAATTGATGTATGTTGTACACACAAGACCTGACATAACACACACAGTTGGAATAGTTGCAATATTTTCTGTTAATCCTAGAGAATCACATATGACTGTTGTAAAAAGAGTTTTTAGATATCTAAAGAATACTTAAGAGTATGGACTATGGTACAAAAGAGAAGGAATGTTTGAATTGAAATTCTATACTAATGTTGATTGGGCTAGTAACACTGATGATAGAAAGAGAACTACTGGTGGATCATTCTTTATTGGAGAAACATTAGTTACTTGGATAAGCAGGAAGAAAGGATGCATATCTCAGTTAACTGTACAAGCAGAGTATGTTTCTACTGCTACAAATTGTTCAAACATAGCATGGATAAAACAACTATTGAAAGGAATGAATGAAGAGATCACTGACCCAGTCATAATTTACTATGATAATACAAGTGCTATTAATATTTCAAAGAATTCTATGATGCATGCAAAGACAAAGCACATATCTATAAAATATCACTATTTGAGGGAACAAGCACAAGATAAAAAAGTAATACTAGAATATGTACAATAAAAAGAAAAACTTACAGACATATTCACCAAACCCTTATCGAAGAATACATTTGAGTACTTGAGAGGTAGACTAGGGGTTCGTCCCTTGTCTATTAGTCACTAAGTTTAGTAGGAGGTTGCATCAACCTACATTAAATAATAATATCAAACATGTTGATGCAAAGATGAACTAGACTAACATAGACATATCAGTACACTACAAGGCACCTACTACACCAAACATTAGAGATATTCTATTTGGCTACTGAAGAGCTACATTTTTTTTCTTTTTGGGATTTTTGTCAAAGGGAGAGAGATCGATGAAATAGTTTAAAGGGAGACATTTCACTGATTTATCTATCCACTAAAGGGAGAAAAGAGAAAGGGAGAGACATATCTAATCCACAGAGAGATTCAAAGAATATAAAAGTCAAAACTGCAAGGAGAGTCTGCATGGTGAGAATTTTTTTTATTGAAACAGATTATATTATCAAGCTAAGGAGAGCTACAGAATTGATGCAGTTGTAGAACAGAAGATTGGTATTTGTTGTATGGAATTTTATATTGCATATTTCATATTGTGTTGTCATCAATACCAAAGGGAGAGATTGATGAACTACAACTTATTGTATGTTTGAAGTCATTTGTTGATAATCAACCGACTTGCAGATGTGATGATAAACATTATTTGTTAATGTATTTTCATTGATGTCAACTTATTTGAGTATCATTATGGTGGAAAACATTTTTTATGAATTTAAGAACTGGAACAAACAATGTTTATGTGGTTGGAAAATGAAGAGTTCTGTATACACCAAGAGACACAAACACGAGTAAAATACAGTGTATACCAACCACAGTAATAACTGAATTAGGGATCACCGACACAACAAGGTATTGACCAAGAAATTTAATCAAAATGAGGCTGAATAGAATGCTGAGATGGCAATTGATGATTTCGTGGTAAAAGATAAAGTTTGTTATTTTGATCAAACGGTTATGAAAATTCAATGAAGATCGGATGACAAATATTGAAATATGTTTTTAACACAACTCCCTGATGACATGTAACTGATTGAATGTTTGAAGATGTTAAGTTGATGATCATGCAAGGAATTAAATTAGTTAATGTATTGTATTGTCATTGATGTCAACTTAATCTAATCTATATGGTCATGGAGATACTGCCAAAGACTTCAAAGAACTCATGAATCAAGGATATGCTAATCAGTAATGCATATAAGTCTAGTATTCACTAAGTGACTGAATACACCGACAGGGTGCACCTGGCGGTTAGAGAAAAAGAATAAAGTCATAGTGTTGTCTAATAAAGAAATGCATAGAATTATCTACGAGTAGAGCTACAGTGTTTCCCGACGAGCAAAACACAGAGTAACCCGACAGACAAAATTTTAGTGTTGCCCGACGAAAAAGACAAGGACGAAGATCCCAATGACAACTGAAGTCACATTGATGGAATAGTCAGTTATCACCGATGACTAACTGAAGTGGTAACCAACAGAACAGAGAGTTCAGAAAATGACAAAATATCTAGCTGGAAGAGCTAAATATAGACTTAAATGGTTGCCTACTTTGTTTTATTCGACCAGAGATAAGTGATTGATTTAAAGCTGATTTGTATAGTTGGAAAGAAGATATCTATGAGACAAATTAGGATTTATACTTTAAATCTAATTGGCTGGATTTTTTATCATGCCAAGAATCAAGAACCAAGAAACAATGAATATTATGTCTATATAAGAGACAAGCTTAATTCATTTTCGAGGGGGATTGAAAGGGGAATGGATAAAGAGAGGATGTTGAAGAGAAACTGATGAAGAACAACTTCATGTAGTCCTAATCAAACAAGCTGAAGGGAGAGCTAAGGAATTCTACAGACACCAAAAAAAGTGAGCACAACATCACAGAGCAGTAAGTGTGGAGCACAAGGATTAAATTGATACATTGGTCAGAGAGGTAATGTACTTAAATAGATTTGAAAATCTACAATTTAAGTTGCAATATGAATAGGTCATAGTGTTTCAGTTTAACCATTGAAACAACAAGTCTCTTAGTCGAGCAGAACTTAGCAGTCTTCTATATATTGAGGTACATCTCAAGGAGTGCCAAAAAGGTTGATTCATGAAAGTAGCATTGGATATGCCCGATGCCTATTGATAGTCTAAGAAAGAGGTTGATTCAAGGATGACAACATTAGATGCCTGATACTAAGTGACAACCTCTATGTATAAAATCCTTTAACAAGGTCACACCTAACAGTGTGTTTGTAACCTTTAACAGGGTTGGCTCTTAACACGGCTCACTTCAGAAGGGTGAAATTTGGGGTACCAGTCCCAGTGATTTTTTTCCTTAATAGGGTTTCCATGTTAAAAATCCATGTGTTATGTGTGTATGATTCATCTCTTTACTGTTTTGTATCTTACATAGTTAATTCTAGATTTATCGGTATACTCTGCATATTTATTGTATTTCGGTAAATAGATGACTGTTTATCGGTAAACATACAAAAGAAGGTTTAACAGAGTAATACGACAAGTAGTAAATTTATATAAGTTATTCAAGGCATTCATCTTGTAGGACAGAAGATAACTTGAGATATAATTTGTGGTTATAAGTTTTGAAGTGTTGATTTAAGGATTAATTTTTGAGGCCACTGATTCACCCCCCCTCTAAGTTATTACTAACAATTGGTATCAGAGCTTGTGTGATTAGAAGAAAGGTTTCAAGACCTAAGCCAAAGATCACAAGATGAATAGACGAGATGTGCCCAAGTTGAACAAAGATAATTTTGCTTCATGGCCGAGCAGAATAAGACTCCACTTATCAGTTATTGGTAATGATGTTACTCAATACTTAGAAACTGAATATGTGTTTCCCATAAGAGTGCCAACAGTTGAAAAAATGAGAGAGAAGCATGAACACAACGACGTGATGATAGAGCTTTCTTCCTCACTCTTCGATGTTGAATTTGAAGATGTCAAAGAATGAATAACTGCAAAGTAGATGTGGGACAAATTGAAGCTTGTACATGGTGGTGACAAAAATGTTTTGAGAGTCAAGGCAAAAATCCTTAGAGGAAAGTTTGATGACCTCAAAATGAAAGAAGGTGAAAACATCACTCAGTACAACACAAGAATTAAAGAGGTAGTCAATTCTATCCGAGGAGTTGGTGGTGTACTAGAAGAAGATGCAGTGGTAAGTAAAATTATAAGAACCTTACTGCCTACTTATGCTATTAGAGTATCTGTCATTCAAGAAATGAGAGTAGTAGCAAATAGAAATGTTACTCTAGACAGTTTAATTGGAATATTGATTTCATTTGAGATGAATAACTTTGATAATAGTTTCTTACCAAACATAGTATCTGCATTCAAAACTTCTATGAGAATAAGTAAATCAAGCCATAAAAGCACTATGAGAAAAGATAGTGATAGTGTAAGTGAAGAAGATGACCTTGATGAAAGTGAAGCACTTATGGCCAGAAGAATGCAGAGAGGAAAAGGTAAATACAAAGGTAAATTACCACTTGTTTGTTTTAATTGCAAAGAGATTGGACACTTTGTTGCAAGATGTACTAAAAGAAGAAAAGATGACAAAAGTAATGATAGATCATTTGAAAAGAAGTCTGACAAAAGTGATTATAGAAGCTACCGACAATCAGAAAGAAGAGATACCCGAGAATATAAGGACAAAGGAAAGAAGGCCAGTTACCTAGCAAAATGCAAGGATGATGATACTAACACCGAATCTGATGAAGACATTGAGATGGTGTTTGTGGTTGTAGAGGATGATTCAGATGATGATGAACAAAGGTATGTAGAAATAGCTCTCATATCTAAAATTAGAAAAAATGATGTTTGGATCATAGATAGTGGTTGCACTCACCATATGACCGGTGATAAGTAAAAGTTTGAGACTTTTTAATACTATAAAGGTGGTTCACTAAGAATGGGTAATGACACACCTTGTCTAGTTGAAGGTAGAGGAACAATAATGTTGAATAACCAAATAAAATGTGAAAATTCTTATTGGGTAAATAATTTGAATTATAATCTATTAAGTGTTCCTCAGTTGAATAGTTTAGGTCACAAAGTAGCATTTGAAAATAAGAAGGCAAAGATCTTCAATAAATCTGGAAATATGATTGGGACCGGTGAGCAGACAAAAGGTAACTTATTCTATCTGAATGATACTGACTCCACTTGTTTGATTGCTACAAATGAAGACATATGGTTGTTGGAGATTTACTTCTGGCAGCTAGTTGATTGTATGTTTGTCATTGATGACAAAATATAATATACATCAGTGTTCAGTATGTACTTATTAGAATGATGTTATCAAGCCTTGTGCTGATATATTCATGTTGTAGACATGTTTATGTTTTGTTCATACACGTAGACTCAGATATGAAGTTTTAGTTGTGTTGTGTAATTTTGTTAGACAAAAGTTACACTTTCTGGAGTTTGTATGTACAGAGCTGATGTATTGCATTGATTCTTGAGTTGTGCCTATCTTCGGGATATGTGTGTGTATACTCAAGTTTAGTTATGAGTTGAAGATAGTTATCTAAATGTGCCAAACGTGTTTCAACAAGATTGCAATGTTAGAGTTAATCTGGTGAGGCCGACTTAATGAAGCATTGCATCTATTTAGTGTATATTGCGCGGTTGTAATTATGCTTGCATGGTTAGTTAAGCCGACAAGGGTGTTATGAAGAGTTGCCTAACAAGTCCCATGATCTCATACTTTGAGGAAGATACTTATAGTAGTTCATTTGTGGAACGCTAAGTGTGAATGAGAAGATAAGAGACAAAAAATGTACAAAGCAGAATATCAGTTGTGTTTCATTCATCAAGGATCTATGTGAAGAAGAAGTGAAAGATTACAATACATTAGAACTGATCAAGATAGTAGGTCTACTCTCTAGTTCATCATCAGATATAGTGCATATATGTTCTATAGAAGGTTGTAGCCTTCACCATTGAAGCAGTGAGCTTTTGGACAGTGAGTCCTCACCCCTAACAGGGTTATTTGTAAAAGACTCCTAACAGGGTCAAACCCTTAACCAGTTCACTATAATTATTGCATTGTAAAGAAAAACTCCTAATAAGGTTGCAAGATCTTCTAACAAGGATTATTATAAACAAGTATAGTTCATTGTGGGTGTTAATTCCCACCGGGGTTTTTACCATTTGGTTTCCCCATAACCAAATTGTGGTGTTGTTTATTGTGTTATCTAAATGTGCATTTACTTTATTATATTATGGAGTTAATAAGAGAAAAGAATTAAATTAGCTAATAACTGATTCACCCCCCCCCCCTCTCAGTTATCCTTTGGGACTATTCTAACAATTGGTATCAGATCCAAGTGCCTTGAAGAAAAATCCTAACAACTTAAGGTAGATCAGATGGNATTAGCTAATAACTGATTCCCCCCCCCCCCCTCTCAGTTATCCTTTGGGACTATTCTAACAATTGGTATCAGATCCAAGTGCCTTGAAGAAAAATCCTAACAACTTAAGGTAGATCAGATGGCATACTTCAGAAAAGAGAGTCCTAAGTTCGATGGAGAGAATTATTTGGATTGGAAGAACAAAATGATAACACATCTATAGTGTGTTTCTTTTGACATCTTTGAGATAGCCACACAAGAAGTTGTTATTCCCTCTTTAAAATACCTCTCAAGAGATGATGCTACTAGTAAACAAAAGGATACATTCATAGCTAATGCAGTTGCCAAAGAAGCCCTTATAAGTGCACTATCTGACAGTGAATTCTCTAAGATCAAGAAAGTAGACAAGGGAAACACAATATGGAAGTATTTAGAAGACATGTTTGAAGGAGATATCCAAGCAAGGAATGTGCGCAGGAAGACATGGAAAAAGAAATACAACAACCTTGAGATGTTACTTGAAGAGAACATCAGAGCCTACAATTCGAGGATAAATGAAGCAGTTTCTGGAATCAGAAATAATGGTGGCAAAATATCAGAAGAAGACATAATGGACAGGATGTTGACTACTTTAACAACAGACTATGAGAACAAGAGTAATATTCTAGAGGAAACCATGCAATTTTCACAAGACTTCAAGTGAGAGACTTTGATCAGTAAAATCTCTGCATTTGAGATATCAAGACTAAAGATTGAACCCAAAAGTCAAACAGCCTTCAAAGCCTTAGTTCATGGTAAGAAACCTTTACACATCTCTAGCAATACTGAGAAAGAAGAAGTTGATGAAGAACTAGAAGAAATCATTGCCATGATTTCTAAAAGAGAAAAGAAAGGAAAAAGCAAGTACGAAGGAAAATTTTGATTCAAATGTTTTTCATGCAATAAGATTGGTCACTTTGCATCCAAGTGTCCTACAAGAGTAAATAAATTCAAATCTGATTATAAACCAAAATATAGAAAGGAATGCTATCATGTTGAAGACGGTGTTACTGATGAAGATTTAGGAGAAGATGAAATTGGATTCATTGCCCTTAAAGACATGGAAAAATTGCTTGAGGAAATGGACATTAAACATGAAAAGGAAGCACAGGAGTTAGCCCTAATTTCCAAAACAGACATCAGATCTGATTGGATCATTGACAGCAGATGCTCTCACCACATGACATGTGATAAATATAGATTTTTTCATGTAGACAAGTACAAAGATGGTATGGTTATATTTGGAGATAACACTCCCAAACCTATCATAGGCAGAGGATCTATCACACTGGATGGAAAGAATAAGACAAATGATGTTCTATATGTTGATGGATTACATCACAATTTACTAAGTGTTGGACAGCTACTTGACAAAGGTTATCATTTGGAATTCAAAGACAACAAATGCATTATTAGCAACAAAGAAGGAGACATGATTGCATCAGTCTACAAGACAAAAGGTAATGTTTTTCAGCTCAATTTAGATGTAATTTGTTTTGTAGCAAAAGTAGATGACAGTTGGTTATGACACAAGAGACTATGTCATATCAATTTTGACAATATAGTAAAGATAAGCAATGTCAAGGAAGTTAGAGACCTTCCAAGTATTGCAAAACCAGTTGACACAATGTGCAAGGAATGTGTAATGGGAAAGCATGTAAGGAGTTCTTTCATAAGCAAGCAGAACTTAGCTGAAAACAAGTTAGACCTAGTGCATATAGATTTATGTGGTCCTACTCAAACAAGATCATACTACGGAGAAAGGTATTTCATTTTGTTTGTTGATGATTTTTCAAGGATGATGTGGGTTGTGTTCTTGAAGGATAAGTCTGAGGCCTTTGAGAAGTTCAAAATATTCAAATTCAAAGTTGAGAATGAATCTGGGATAAAACTAAAGTGTCTGAGATCAGATAGAGGAGGAGAATTCACCTCTGACTAGTTTTATGACTACTATGAAGAACATGGAATCAAAAGATAGTTGAGTGCACCCAAAACCCCTTAGAAGAATTGGATTATAGAAAGAAGGAACAAGATCATACTTGATACAGCGTGCACTATGATGATTGAAGGAAAAGTTGCGCACACCTATTGGAGAGATGCAGTTAATACAGCAGTCTATACTATCAATAGAACACAACCACTAATAAATTTTATCTTAAATTTTGACGAGAATTAGTCAAATTTTCTACTACCATTGGTCGAATAAGAGACTAAAACTGTCGTCGATATTTTTTCGTCACATTTTCTACATGGTAAATAATAGTCAAAATTTTGACCGCATAACTGATCGAATTATCGACTGCAACAATCCCTTGTAACAAGAAGAATAAGACTTCACTTAATTGGTGTAATAGTCAAAATTGAGACCATTGTGTCGTCACTTTATCCACCTAAATTCGTCGAATGGAACGTCGCAGGTATAGCATCGTGGTCGATTTAGTTCATTTTGTCATCAAATTATCCACCAAAATTCGTCGCAGAAATGGTCGAATGTATAGCATCCTGGTCGAATGCAATACTGTGTAAAAGTCGAAATTGTGACCAATACTAAATTTTGTTTAAAAAAAAATGTGATGAGGACGGAGCAATGCGGTATTTGATATTTTCATTTGAATACTACTACTAGCCTCTAGTTATTATGTTATATATCTTATCTTTTTAATACTAATTTTTCAAGTACTAATACTATATGTATTATATCAGCACCACTCCCCCGCCATCCCCTGTCATTCCCAGACTATTGCTACTATTTCTATTATACTCCAGAAAGAAGTCACTATCACTCACCAGAGTCTATATTTCTGCGACACAACTTGTCAAGCTACATTACCTTCTGATTCCAAAGATATTTTGTCCACATCTCTGATATTAGCAGCATCATCTATTTTAAAAGAATTACCCCAGCGGAGTATAATACCCGAAAACACAAGGAGTTCATTCAAGTAATTTAGTCAGCAATCAAGAAATTCCATTCATCATCATCAAACATCATCAATCTCATAATCAAGGGAAAGAGGATAAATTTCATTCAAAGGACATACAAGTCAACGTCAGCAAATTCATTCACAAGAATATACATATCATATGTACATACGATCCTCCTCATAAAAAGAGAATATATATCTTAAATGTATATTCTATAAAAAAAATGCGTTAATGAATAACTTATAACATTCACAAGACTAAAAGGACTCTCAAAAAAAATAATGTGGAGTAAATTTTCATATATGCCATTGGGTACCAAAATAAAAATATAAAAAAATTCTTGGGTTCCATTTTGAATTATGTAATAAGACTTAAACGCCATTTGGGTCTACTGTTAGAGATGTCACTGACCTGAAAGCCGAATTTGGGGATCACCCAAGTGTGATGAAGACGACCTCTTAGTACATAAGATGTGTGGACGAATGGATTTGCCCAAGCCCACATTGCAAACATGACAGGAACTGTGAAGGGCCAGATGGGCAGCAGAAACCACTGAGTTGTGAAGGGCTTTGATGCAAATGAACGGAACACAAATGGTACGTGAAGGGATGACA
>MU226051.1:42673-55992 GCA_018584345.1 Thuja plicata | reverse complement strand
TAGAAATGGAAAAATTGACTCCAAGAGTGATGAAGGAATTTTTATAGGGTATTCTACCAAGAGCAAGGCTTATAAATGTCTAAACAAAGCCTCTAACAAAATTGTTGAAAGTGCAAATGTAAAGATAAATGAATTTGCAGAGAAGAATGAACAAGAAAGCACTAAATAATCAGAGGACTACAATAAGTTTACTTACAATGAGGAACCTGACACTCTACCCTACCAACAATGTAGAGCTCCTAAGCAACAAATCATTGCACCCAAGCATCAGGCTGCAAATACTGACGATCAGAATATTGCTCAAGATGATGCACAACTTGATGAAGAACAAAATGATGATCAAGTTGATAGATAAAGAGTTGAACCTATACTTGCAAGATATGTCAGAAGGAACCAACCACAGAACTAGATCATTGGAGACAAGAAGGCTGGTATGAGAACTAGAAGTAAGTCTCAAAACACAAGATTTCTTATTTGTGAGTATGAGCCCAAATCTATCAATGCTGCACTAGATAATGATGAATGGATAAGTGTAATGAATGAAGAGATTGAACAGATAGAGAAATACAAGACATGGACACTGGTACCAAGTCCAGATGACAAGAATTTTATCGGTACAAAATGGATATTTAGGTATAAGCTGAATGAGAATGGAGAAGTCACAAGAAATAAAGAAAAACTAGCATGCAAGGGGTATGCACAAGAAGAAGGAATTAACTATGGAGAGACCTTTGCACCTGTTGCTAGACTAGAAGGAGTAAGAATATTGCTTGATTATGCTGCAAATAAAGGATTCAAGGTATATCAAATGGATGTCAAGTCTGCATTCCTGAATGGAATACTTGAAGAAGAGGTATACATTGAACAACCAGAAGGGTTTGTTGATCCAGACAAGAGGGACATGGTATGTAGACTACATAAAGGCTTGTATGGATTGAAACAAGCACCCCGAGCTTGGTATGAAAGACTTCATTCCTATCTTGTAAGTATTGGATTTGTAAGAACTAGTGAAAACAGTAATCTTTACTTGAAGGAAGATATTGATGCTAACATTTTGATTGCTGAGATATTTGTTGATGGCATCATATTTGGAGGCAATAATATGTTATGCAAATCATTTCCAAATGAGATGAGAAAAGAATTTGAGATATCTATGTTTGGAGAGATCAAGTTCTTTCTTGTTCTGCAGATCATGCAACAAGGAGAAGGTATTTTCATTACACAATCCATTTACATCAAAGAATTAATGAAAATATTCAAGATGGAAGAATCCAAACTAGTTGAAACATCGATGGCAACTGGATGAAAACTAACAAAGGAGGAAAAATCATCAGAGGTAAATCAGACTTTGTACAGATCAATGATTGGAAAAATCATGTACGTTGTACATACTAGACTAGATATTGAACATGCAATAGGAATAGTTGTTATATTTTTTGCTAATCCCAGAGAGTCACATATGACTGATGTGAAAAGAATCCTAAGGTATCTGAAGAATACCGAGGAATATGGCTTATAGTATAGAAGAGAAGGCAAATTTGAACTTCAGGTCTTTACCGACACTGATTGGACTGGAAACATTGATGACCGGAAGAGCACAATTGGAGGAGCATTCTTCATGGGTGACAGACTTCTCACATGGATCAGCAAGAAACAAGGATGCATCTCACAATCTACTACAGAGGCAGAATATGTTGTTACTGCTACAAACTGCTCAAATATTGCATGGATCAAACAATTACTAGAAGGTATGCATATGCAAATTTTAGAACCAGTAATTATCTATTGTGATAATACAAGTGCAATAAACATTTCCAAAAATCCAGTCATGCATGCTAAAACAAAGCATATTGCCATCAAGTGTCATTATTTGAGAGAACAAGTTCAGGCAAAGGAGGTGATACTTGAGTATGTGCAATCAAAGGAACAATTGGTTGATATCTTCACCAAGCCACTACCCAAGGATGCATTTGAGTACTTCAGAAAGAGACTAGGGGTCATACCCTTGTCTACTAGTCAGTAAGCTGACTAGAAGGCTGCATTAGCCTACATATTATCATAATATCATTCATGCTGATAGAAGAAAAGAGATGAACTTCAAAGCTACATATATATACAGACAGGTATATATTATCACCAAGCACCAGAGCATATTATTTTATTGTTGATGCATAAGGGAAATTCAAGGAATATATTATGGATGGAGAGAAAAGATTGCTTGACATTAATGTCAAATATTTGTGAGATATTTGTTTGGCATTGTTGTCAAAGGTTGAGAGATTATCCATATTATCACAGATTATCTATATTATAATATCCTTCTAGAAAGGAAGAGAGATTATCCATTATCACATTACTCCAACAGGGAGAGATTATATCCTTAGGAGAGAGATTGTATGGAAAGATTATACAAAGGGAGAGTTGCTGACAAGAGAAATAGACATCAAAAGAGAAGAAAAATCAAGGGAGAGAAATTGACACAAGGAAAGGACACAGCACATCAGAAAATAAAAAGCTGCAAGAATCAAATCAAAGATATTTGAGCTTACCGATAGCCAGACATTTGTAATAGTTACATTAGAAAATCTTGATGAAACTGTATATTTCATATTGTATTAGCAATAGTATAGTATGATAATATAGTATGTTGCCATCAATACCAAAGGGAGAGATTGATGACATGTAACTGATTAAATGTTTGAAGATGTTAAGTTGATGATCATGCAAGGCATTAAACCAGTTAATGTATTGTATTGTCATTGATGTCAACTTAATATAATTTGTATGGTCATGGAGATACTGCCAAAGACTTCAAAGAACTCATGAATCAAGGATATGCTAATCATTAATGCATACAAGTCTAGTATTCACTAAGTGACTGAATACATTGATGGAGTGCACCTGACAGTCAGAGAAAAAGAACAAATTCATAGTGTTGCCCGATGAAGAAATGCATAGAATTACCGATGAGCAAAGTTACGCTATTTCCTGACGAGCAAAACACAAAGTAACTTGACAGAAAAAATTTTAGTGTTGCCCAACAGAAAAGACAAGGATAGAGATCCCGATGAAAACTTAGGTCACACCGACAGAACAGTCATTTATCAGTGATGACTAACTGAAGTGGTGACCGACAGAACAGAAAGTTTAGAAAATGATAAAATATCTAGCTGGCAGAGCTAAATATAAACTTAACTGGTTGTCTACTTTGTTTTATTCGACCAGAGATAAGTGATTGATTTAAAGTTGATTTGGACAGTTGGCAAGAAGATATCTACTAGACAAATTAGGATTTATGCTTTAAATCTAATTGCCTAGATTGTTTATCACGCCAAGAATCAAGAACCAAGAAACAATGAATATTATGTCTATATAAGAGACAAGCTTAAATCATTTTCAAGGGGGATTGAAAGGGGAATGAATAAAGAGAGGATGTTGAAGAGAAACTAATGAAGAAAAAATTCATGCAGTCCTAATCAAACAAGCTGAAGGGAGAGCTAAGGAATTCTGCAGACACCAACGAAAAGTGAGCACAACATCACAGAGCAGAAAGTGTGGAGCACAAGGATTAAATTGATACATTGGTCAGAGAGGTAATGTACTTAAATAGATCTGAAAATCTACAATTTAAGTTGCAATATGAATAGGTCATAGTGTTTCAATTTAACCATTGAAGCATCAAATTTCTTAACTGAGTAGGACTTAACAGTCTTCTATATATTGAGGTACATCTCAAGGAGTGCCAAAAAGGTTGATTCATGAAAGTAGCATTGGATATGCCTGATGCCTATTGATAGTCTAAGAAAGAGGTTGATTCAAGGATGGCAACATTAGATGCCCGATACTAAGTGACAACCTCTATGTATAAAATCCTCTAACAAGGTCACACCTAACAATGTGTTTGTAACCTTTAACAGGGTTGGCTCTTAACAGGGCTCACTTCAGAAGAGTCAAAATTTGGGGTACCAGTCCCAGTGGTTTTTTCCCTTAATAGGGTTTCCACCTTAAAAATCCATGTGTTATGTGTGTATGTTTCATCTCTTTACTATTTTGTATCTTACATAGTTAATTCTAGATTTACCGGTATAATCTGCATATTTACTGTATTTCGGCCGTAAATAGATGACTGCTTATCGGTAAACATACAGAAGAAGGTTTAACAAAGCAATCCGACAAGTAGTAAATTGATATAATTTATTCAAGGCATTCATCTTGTAGGACAGAAGATAACTTGAGATATAATTTGTGGTTATAAGTTTTGAAGGGTTGATTTAAGGATTAATTTTTGAGGCCACTGATTCACCCCCCCTCTCAGTTATTACTAACACTCCTGAGGATGGTTTGAGCGGCAAAATAAATGATGGAGATTAAGAGGAAAAATTTGAAGGATGGAAATTTAATGAGACATGATGTCTATATAAGAGATAAGAGATTCATTTTGTATATACATGATGCTATGATGCACACATGCAAAGTTTATGCATGACTAATCAAATTGGTTAAAGACAAAACTGAGCATTTTTTGCAGACATCACCAAGAAAACAGAGGAAAGAGCATTACCGAGCAGAAAAGGTAAGAACTGTGACATAAACTAAAGTGAACAAATTGATCAAAGGTATTATGTACTTAGCATAGATTTGAAAATTTGCAAAATAGAGTTGTATTTGAATCAGATCATTACTATATCATTTTAACCATTGTTACAGATAAATCTATTAACCGAGTAGGACAGTGAAATTATTTATTATGACATTCTAATGAATGTTGAGTGTTTTCTTGTTGACCCCATAGTGAATGCATGGTCAAGAGAGAACTATTACTTTCAAATCCTCTAACCAGGTTACATTTAACAGTGTGCATTGTAACCTTCAACATGGTTGGCTCTTCACCAAGCTCACTTCAGAAGAGTGAAAATATTTTGGGTTATTGGTCCCAGGTGGTTTTTCCCTTAGCAGGGTTTCCACGTTAAAAGTCTATGTGTCAATGTGCATGAATGTTGTGGATTTTTATTTTACTTTACACTTTACTTTATTAACATAGATCAGTAATCACAGTATAAATTTATTGATACTCGGTAAACACTATTGACTAGAGGTTGAGATTACAGAATACATTTTCACCGAGTTGAACTATATGTTTGAATTTGTTTTTATATACATCTCTAGAGGAATTGAGGAATTTAGGAAAATTGGGAGCTAACTTATTCACCCCCTCCCCCCCCTCTCAGTTATTCTAACAGACAAAAAGTAACAAAAGAGATTTTCACGATTGGTTAGTCAAGTGTGAAGAGTATATGTGGCGGAATTTGACTCACCACCCTACATCTTGATGACTTGCAAATGTGCCACTACCATTGATCTTTAAGATCAGTTTGTATCACCCATTGATATTTTTTATGTCGAAGAAGAGGACCGGTGAGTCCTAAACAAATGAGGTAGAATTATAATTTGAGTGTTCATTTTAATCACCTGATTTTATATATTCTAGTTAATATTTTGGGTGTAGCATTCCAAGCTAGCAAGGATGAAAACCTTTAAGGAAATTACAAGGTTTTGGACAAGAACCTTACCTCAATTTTGTAAAAGAAAAAATATAGTAAATTCAAATCACTAATTAGAAACCTTTGTCCAATTAAAGAGGTTGTCATTGTAGAAACTAGATTTGCAAGTCAATGACTCAAGATCATTGAGTGAGGGTTCGGTATTGCATCTTTCCATATTTCCCACACTTTGGTTCCTTGGTTGTTGATCCATATATACGATAGGCAAGTTCAACACAATTTGAGGGAACAACTGTATAGATTTAGACCATCATTGGGGGTCTCTCAACATCTCCATGTAATTGAATCATGTCACTAGCATTGAGGAGGTTTATTAACATTAATTTTGATGTTCATTCAAGCTGTTCATCATCCTTAACGATCCCAGCAATAATCTGACACATCTTTGCAGCTATACTACTTGGGGCATAATAATTGTTGTTCCAGACATCCATACTACCAGGAGGTGTCTATGTGAATGGATATCATGATACTTCATGATTTTACATTTGTTACCTAAGCTCCCATTTTTCCATATCAACAATTTTAATATTCCAACAATAGAAATTTGGCTAGAGAGGTCATCAATAAATATCATTTATATGTATTTTGGTCCCAAGAAAGAATTGTTGGACAAAAAGTGGATTGGAATTGCTAATCATTGAAATGAGAAATTTTTACAGATAGGATGAGATGTTTTGGACCTATGACAAAGATTAATGAATTATTTATGCATTTAAACATGGAAGAACTAAGTTTTTTTATTCACTGAGGTGCACCAGTCTTTGTTTCTATCTTAGAGAAAGAAATTTATAATGCAAGTTCCAATTTGAATTACAAAAAGTATTTTTTTAATCATTTTATTGTTGTTATATACACCTTGACAGGTTTTCTCCCTTAATTTGTGTGATCATGCATGAAGTTTCTAATGGAAGGTCCAATTTGAATTATAACTAGTATTTTATTTTTATCATTTTATTGTTTTTTATTAGGTGAAAGGACTTGAAACCTTGTAAAAAAGATTACAAAATATTTATCATTGAAACCCCCTAGATACAGCATGAAAATAAAAGAAGCTAAAAAGAAGCAAAGTTGGCAACCGAAAAGCCAGCAGAAACCCCAACAACCAAAAAGACCAGCAGAAAAAAAAACAAATTGCCAAAAAAACCGAAGCCCTAGAAAATAACCTAGTTAACATTCTTAAGGAGATGTGCCACTTCATTGACCATGAGGTCCATATTGGTATCCGCAGTCTTCAATTCCTCAAGATCCTTTTCGTTCTTGATCATCTTCTTATTTGTGCTCAAGCGGGTCCTCTTTCCTGGACCAGTAGCCTCCTCACTAGTATCCTTTTCAAGCTCAACATCTGCTCCAACTCTGTCATGTTCCAACTTACTGACAAGGATTTGATATGATAAACTGACACTTTGATGATTTTGTAGCTTTTTTCACCCATTTTATTCAACCAGGTTTCCATACTGGAGACCATCATATCAATGGTCGTGAATCTAGTCTCAAAGTTGAAGTCTCCCACTTCCTTCTCCATATTATTGATTCTAGTATCCATAGCCCTAAGCTTTGACCCGTAATCCTTAGTTATGTCCTCTGATTTTCCCATAGCCTCAGTGAGATCTTTCATGCATTGAGGCAGTGAATTATCCTTACCAATCCCCATAGCTTCAAGGATATCCAATCTTTTGGAATGGCCTTGGATTTTATATTTCACCTAGTTAGTTTTATCCATCATCCTTTCCAGGCCTCACAGAAACCCTGAGTTGACTTTTTGACCAATTGGGTAGATAAAAAATTTCCTTTAACAAGGGCATCCACATAAAAGGTATCATTTTCACCCTTACTTCCCCTTCCCTCATCTATGTTATTTGCTTCATTATCACCCTCACCCATGTTCTGATCTCCAGGGGTCCTCTTATTTATCTCTTCCAGATTCCCCTCCTAGACTCCTGTATCATTTTCATTGTAATCTTCCTTGAACTCCTTCTCCTCAGTAGAAAGATAAGTTAGACCAGTAGCCTTAGTCTTTTTCTTAGAATGGGATCCTTCTCCCTCCTCCTTTGTACTCTCTTCACTTTCTTCCTCTTCCTCTAAAGAAGGATCAGTAACAATTTGAAGTTTCTTAGCACTCAACTTATTGCCTTTCTTGGTAGTAGAGGTATAAGTGAAAACCTTAGCTTTTCCATTCCCCTTATTCATTTTCTTACCACCCTTGGGGGATTCAGAATCCCCATCCATTCCAGATTTAGAGGTCTCCTCCTTAGAAGAAACCCCATCTAAGTTATCTTCTTCAAAATCTGGGCCCTGGGAGAGCGGATGCTCTATGAAATTTTATTTAATATGGTCATAAATGAGAACCATCATCCCTTCATAAATAGAAGGATTCCCCTACAGTTTCTCCCTAGCCTCTCTTATAGTAGAGTTCATAGAGAAGAGTAAATAATAGGGAAAAATGACTTTTTCCTTATGACAAAAGTGGTTAAGCAACCATAAGCCCTATTATACCTACCATTAAGGGTACTATATTGCATAATAGAAACCAAAACCTCTCTCAATAAATTCTTCATATCATTTGGTGTATAATAAGTCTTTCTCAACCTTATTAATTGCTTCTTCTCCTTTTCATTCTTGGGGATTCTCTTAACATCTGCCTCGGTCATCTTTCTGTCTCTATAGAATTTATTCCTGTCATTTGGTAAGCTCGTAACCTCAGATATAATGGATTCATCAATTTGAAAATCATGGCTCCCAAGAGTCAGTTTTTCATCCTTCCAATCTTTGACAAAGAGCCTGATAACCACCAAGTTATGGCCACGGAGCTGCTCCATATAATATGTAGTCTTATCTCTCTTCATAATTTATCAAACTATCTTCTTCTTCCTTTTCTCATCGCATGAAAGAGGTTCCATTCTCTTCCTATGTCCCCATATTTCACTACTCTCATCTCTATTCTTTCAGACCTAACTGCTCTCCAAATTTCTAAAACTAGGTGTTATCAAAATGAGGGTTATCGCACATAAAATATAAATATTCACCCACAAAGCATGCAAAATCATTATCTTGCATTTCTTCATACTTTGAAAAAAGATCTCGTAATAATCATAATAAATTATCATGATCCTTGTGACATACATTACAATCAGGAATAAATAATATGTTTCCCTCCTCGCGTACAGTCATGATTTAACAATGCATTCACATCATGAGGCAAATTGCCCTCGCCACACCATTTAGTAATGTCATCTATTTTAATTTCCCTATTGGCTGCCCAATTAGCAACTACATTAATCTCCAGATAACCATGGGTGATAAAACAATTATCAAAGGTGGCGATTATATCCTTAGTTGCCTTGATAATGTTTTTGATAGTCTAAGAAGGAAGACTTAGGTTTTTGAGACATTTAATAATGTTATTAGTGTCTCCCTCTATCCAAACTTTAGTGCAATTCCATTTTTTAGCAAGAAGGGTAGCTTGGTAAACTATCATAGCCTCTACAACATGGTTGGTCTGAAATCCTATAGGAATGGCAATAATTTCTAAGCACACCCCTTTCTCATCTCTTATTACGCCAACACAACCCACAGTGCCCAGGTTCCCTTTTGAGGCCCCATCAAATTTAATCTTCACCCATCCCTTGGGTGGGTACTCCCAAGTAGCTTCTTCTCTTTTATTAGTAGTAGTCGCAGCTCTGAACCTGCTCTGCATATTGCACAAGTTAAAAATAATCTCATCATTTTTACAAGAGGGGGGAGATAACTCACCCATTAGGGAAAGATTCTCTAGAATATCTCTTAAGATTTTATGGCAAACAATCTCCAGGGGAGTGGCTTTGTCCCTAAAAATATGGTTGTTTCTTTCCTTCCACACTCCCCATAAGATATGTGGAAGGGATAGATTCTATAAAATCCTAATGGAGGAATTATGAGAGGGGCATCTCCGGGACTTGAACATAGCTTGAATATCTTGCAGAATTACCCAATTAACGTTGAAGCATCTAAGGACCTTATCCCAAATAGGGACAGTAAACTGGTAGTGGAGGGATATATGATCCATTGTTTCATCGGCTTCCTGACACAAATAACATCTATTAGGAATACTAATCCCCCTGATCTCCAATTTATCTATAGTGAAGATCTTACTTTGAAGGAGGGTCCAAAAAAACATATTAATCTTAGGGATAATCCCCTTTATCCAAGCCCTGGACTAGCATGGCGGAGGTTCCTGAGATAAGGACAACATATTGACTGCAAAAGAAACTGAAAAAGTTACCATCAGGGTTAGACTTCCAAATTAGCTTATCAGAGAAATACTTATCAATAGTGATAGACTAAAGATTTTTATGGATTAGAGATAATGTGGGGTTAATCTGAGATAAGTTCACCCAAAGATTCAACCTACAATAATCCCCACCAAGACATCAAAATTCCCTTTACACTCCTAAACAAAAGGCACATACACAGGGAAATCAGAAAGGGGGGAGTCCATGATCCATTTATCCTCCCATAATTTAACCCTATTCCCATTTCCTATATTCCAAGCCACCCCTTCTGAGATGATTTGTTTATTCTTGACAATTTGGTTCCAAATATGAGATCTAGTCGAGACCTGTTCGAAATTAATAAAACTGTCCAAAGTAGGGATATTGTTTATATATTTATTCTTCCATATTGAGTTTCATTATACACTTCCATTATAGGCTCTCCATATTTGTTTATCCAGGAGAGGATTGTTTATAGTTCTAATTATCCTCGGGCCAAGAACACCAAGTTTTTTGGGTCTACAAACCTTCTCCCATTCAATTAGAGAAATTCCTTTCTTCTCTTCCACCACATACCACAAAAAGTTCTTTTTCATATTTTAAATAACACTTGCATATTTCAATGGAATTTTGAGAGGCTTGTCGCATACACCAGAAGGTTTTCAAGAGAATCTTTCAAGAGCTGGATTTTTCCTTCTTGACTAAGAAGGGATCATTTCCAGTCATCGAGATTCTTGTGGAATTTATCAACAAGGGAAATCTAGAAAGAGTTTGGGGCTTCTGACAGAGGGGAAGCCCCAGACTGGAAGAAGAAAGGGACCCAATTTGGCAGCCCAATATAATTACTTATTCTATTTTGCCTCATTTATGGAGTATTTATAAAGTACAAACAACTTTTAGACCAGTTAATAAACTGTCCAAAGGCTGAACTATAACTGTCAAGAGCCTTCTTAAGCTCCTTAGCTTCCTTAATACTGGAAACCCACATGAATATAGCATCATCCACAAACTATTGGTGTGAGCAGACCTGAAGAGAGGAGGAAGGGGTGAGACCTTTATAACTACCTTTCTCCACAAGCTTACCAATACGCCTCCCTAAAAATTCTACCATGATAACAAAAAGAATCGGAGATAGGGGATCTCCCTACCTTGGATCCCTAGAAGCTTTGAAGAAAGAAGTAGGGTTACCATTAAAAATGACCAAGAATGTGACAGAAGACACCAACAACATGATAATCTAAATGTTTCTTGAGCTAAAACCAAAAGCCAGCAAAACATTTTGAAGAAAGGACGAATCCATTCTATCATAAGCTTTTGAGAGGTCTAGTTTCAAAAGGAATCCTTACTATTTTGACACCACCAACGAGTGAATATTTTCATGAGAATGATGATTGAATCAAGAATTTGTCTTCTCGGCACAAACCCATTCTGCTGGGGGGCTATGAGGGAAGGCAGTAGAGCCAACAATCTTGAGGTGAGAACTTTAGAGATAAAATTTTTAAAAGAACTGCATAGACTTATAGGGAAAAATAAATCCGTAGTTTCAACACCCACTATCTTCAGAATCGGGACAAGGAATGTCCCATTGATCTCTTTTAGGATACTTCTAGCGCCAAAAGATTCCTTGACAACATTGTTTATGTCCTTCCCTAAAATGTGCCAATATTTCTGGAAGAAGAACATAGGAAAACCATCAGGTCAAAGAGATTTATTACCTTCAAAGGAGAAGAACGCTTCCTTGACCTCATCCTCGGGAGGAATAGCCGACAGGTAGCTGTTCTTCTCCTCTCCAAGAACTTGGGGGATACCTTCCAGGAAGAAATCATGGGCCTCTAGGTTGAGGTTCTTCTCTATTGTAAGGAGGTTAGAGAAAAAATACTTAGCTTCCCTAGAGATATTCCCCTCCTCTTTTATAATCTTATCCTCCTTCACCAAGTGAGACATCATGTTGGCATCCTTATGATTTATTGTAGTCATATGGAAGAATCTCATGTTCTTATCTCCACCAATTAGCCAGAGGGTTTGGGATCTCCATTTCCAAAAATCCTCATCTTTAGCTATAATATCATGATATTTCCTCAACACTTCATTCTCATCCATGATGGAAATAGTAGAATAGCCTCCAGTTTGAAAATTATCCTGGATATTTTCAAGCTCAGTCTGGATAGAGGATTTAGAAGCAAAGATATCATCAAAAACTTCCTTATTCTAGTTCTTTATATTGGAGATTATGAAAACCCAACCCTACAACTCCCAAGTATCACCTTCATGCAAACCTGTCACAGAAAGAGAGAAGCAAAAGCTATGGAGGCTAGAAATAATAGATCAATCAAAGAGGAAACATAATGTGCAAAACGATGGAGATAAACTTCTCAATGTAATAGAATCCCCAAATAGTGAATAATTACAAAGAGATCAAACCTTATGAAGGTTATCAAAATAACTAAAAGGGAAAAACCTAGGTTGCATGATAATAATTAATAAAAGAATTAATTATTATATGCCTAAAGTTTAGCTTAATTAAACTAGAGATAATAAGTGACTTAATAATTAAATCAAAATGATTTAATTAATAAGTGAAATAACTTTTTTTTTGTTTTGTTTTTTGATCGGTAAAAGGTCTAGGCCAAATAATTTTATTAAAAAAAAATTAAAAAGGTGTACAACCCCGTTCAGTGCAGGCGCTAGTAGGAAAGAACGAGGTCAAGAAAACCTCCAGCATTGCCCGGGACCGTAGTCCAGAATACATACAATAAGAAAATATAAGAGGGCATTCCCCCTTATAACATTTCACAAACAAATGTTTGCGTAATCTAAGGGCATACCCTCATATACAAAGCAATTTCCCTCTTTTTAGGGGTATATTACAAATATCTAGTAATGAGTAAATTGTTTTCCAGTCAGATTGCCAAATATTTTGAGATTACATGAGCTTTCATGTTCCTCTGGAAGGAAATCGTGAAAGAGATTTTTTCTTTTCCTGATTCAGTATACAATTGTTTACCTAACACAAATCAAACCTTTGACTAAGATCCTTGTTAGTATATTTAAATTTGGAGTGATAAATCCATTCTTTCTAATCTAATCAGGTGGTAATCGTCATTTCTATTAGTGATCATAAATTTTGACAGTAAACATAGTTAAACAGGATAGTCATGTATCTACTAACGGGAGATGAATATAATGCAAAGGGTTGCATCCTAATAAACAATAATCCAATCTCAGAATCACCCTGTAAACTTATATCCCACCAAGAAATGATACTCTAAAAATAAATAAGAAAGTATCAATATAAATTACTTCTCTCTTTACGGAAAACTTTAAAAATGCACATTCTAAAGTTATTATGATTTCAAACATACAACCTGAATATATTCTCTAATCATCTTAGATCGTATTCTAATTGCAGCATGATAATAAATCGTAATTTCTAATAGGGATTTGAGTTAAATAATTATATAAACAAACCAAGTGTGTAAAATATGTCCAAAGAGTTATATATATATAT
>MU226051.1:6308-41390 GCA_018584345.1 Thuja plicata | reverse complement strand
TGGTATAATTCGGGAAGGACCCTAGGATTTGCATAATTCTTTCTACCTTCACATTAAGGATCCAATTCAGGGTCTCTCCCTTTCTTATAGCATTAACTACTAACGTAGAATCGCCCTCAATATTCAATTTTCCAATTTTCATCTTTTGACATAGTATTAGGTCTTCATATAAAGCAGAGAATTCAGCCTCGTTATTTGTTTATTTTCCTAAATAAAATGATTTACTAGCGATACATCTACCTTCCCAGTTGTGAACACAACAACCCCCCAGCCTCCCCTGGATTACCTCTAGAGGCCCCGTCAAAATTTAGTTTATACCAACCATTTTCTAGTGGGGACCAAACACATTCTGCCCTTTTATCTATTCCAGACTTCATATTATTACCTATAAATGGAGGTATTTTTAACCCAAACCAATCCCTTCAAATTTTATTAGCTAAATTGGAGAAGGTCAAATCTTTCCTTCCTAAAAAATTTATGCAATTTACCATTTCCACTATACTTGCTTCTAATTTATGCTGAAAAATGTGAGATCGGTTTTCGTGTCCCTAAAGATTCATTTGTTCCTTTCTTTCCATAATTCCCAAATGAGCATCGAGGGGGGAATTTTCCATATTTTTCTACATAGATCATTCTTCCTGATTGTCAGCTAGCTCTTGAATATTCCTTCCAAATTGTTTTGTAAGGTTGCTTGCCAGTGTAGTGTCTTCGCCAACCATTTCCAGCATTTATTGGAGAACTCGCAGTTTACCAATAAATGATCTACATCTTCTCCTTTTTTGCATAAGGGGCATCTTGAAGGACCTTAATAAATGAAATCGGTGAATCAATCTGTTGTTAGGATTCTTTTCTGTATTGTTTCCCATGTAAACATTCCTCCTTTAGACATACAATCATTATCCTAGCATAAGTCTATAGGGAGATCTATCTCCCTTGTCCTATTTTCCACAATAAATTTATATCCTTCCTTGAGATTGTACCTACCCCTTTGGATTTTGTCCAAATAATTTCATTCTCCCCCCTTCTTGGAGAGATACTTATATTATTTAATATCGTCTGTAAATTATCTATAAATTCTCTAGGTAGGTCCAACTGCTCTAAGGACTTCCATTTCCAACCATGCACCCCTTCCTCATTTGAAACTTCTATATATTCTCTGATGTAACTTCCTATCAGAGTTTTGGCTTTATTAATTGAAACTATATCATTAATCAACTCCTTTAGTGGAGGATATGCACCCCATGAATCATCCCAAAATAGATCCAGGCCTCCATCCCTTATATCCCAAGATATGCCTTTAGTAATAACCTCCCTACATTCCCTAATAAAGTTCCAAATCCTTGACCCTTTTGGGAGATTCCTATTCCTACATATACTTAGGTTATCATTACCGTCTAGATACTTGAACCTCAATATGCTAGATACTTAGGTTCCCTTAATAATTTTCTAAATTAGTTTCGCACCTAAGGCTTTATTCAGATAAGACAAATTTTAATTCCTAGACCTCCACCTTCTCTAAGGTTACAAATTTTATCCCATGCAATTAATGTCATTTTATTTTTATCCCCTGACCCTTTCCAATAAAAGTTCCTTAACTTCCTAACTATTTCCTTTATGATCCCTTCTGGCAATCTGAGACCCATCATCTGATAGATCGCAATAGCAGATAGGACTGATTTAATCATCAGTACCCTACCCGCACTAGATAGTCATCTCCCTTTCTAGAATTTCACTTTACCTTCTATCTTATCCAGTATATGGTCCCATAATTTAGTATTCCTAACCCCTTTATCTCCGGGAAGACCTAGATATATACAAGGTAAAGTACCTTTCTTAAAGTTGAAAATCCTACATATGACATTTTCTACCCATGCATTGATGTTTAGAAATAAAATCTCAGACTTATTCCTATTGATATTTTTTCATGAGGCTTGCGAGGAAATACTTAATATATTATTAAAGGTCATAGCTTCTTCAAAGTTGGCTTTTCCAAGAAGGAGGTTATCGTCCATAAATTGTGAGTGAGAACTTGCTTCTACCTCTGAGGTTATCTTAAAGCCTTCAATCTCCCCATTATATTTGGCCCTAGAAATGGATCTACCTAAAGATTCCACCATCATAATGTAAAGGGAAGGTGACAAAGGATATCCTTGCCTCAATCCCTGAGAAATTTTAAAGAAGCCAGAGGGGGAACCGTTGACCAAGACAGACATACTTGGTCCAGAATAACAACTAAAGACAAGATTTATCCAGCTTCGCAAGAAGCCAAACGCTTCCAAGAATTTACAAAGAAATCTCCAATCCACCTTATCATAGGCTTTACTAATATCCAATTTAATCAGCATACTAGGATTTGTATTTATTTCTACTGAATGAATTGCTTCTTGAGTTATAATAACTCCTAAAATTGAGCTCTTTGGGACAAAGCCTATTTGCACATCAGAAATTAATCCAGGGAGAAGGACTTTGAGTTGATTGGAAATATCTTTTGTTAAGAGTTTATAGAGAGTGTTACATAAATGGATTGGCCTATAGTCACCAAATCTTTTAGCATTTCCCTTCTTAGGAATCAGAGCTATAAATTTATTGTTAATTTTTCTTAAGAGAGATCCTGAACTACGCATACCTTCTAGGGCCTCCAATACCTCTTGGCCAAGAAAGGACCAACATTTCTGATAAAAGAGAGCAGAAATCCATCGGGACCTGGAGATTTATCTGTACCTAGACCTTTTAATGTACCCTTTATTTCTTCCATTGAGAATTTAGCATTAAGGACTTTATTTTGATCTTCTGTGATGAGCCTAGGTATGTTATTAAGAAGTTGCCTTTGAGTTAATAGATCTGAGCCACTCTCATTATTAAGTGTTTCTTGAAAATAGTTGACAGCTTCATTGGCAATTTCACTTGGATCTTATGTTACTACTTCATCCCTCTTCCTTATTTTCATAATCATGTTTACCATTCTTCTAACCTTGGCACTATGATGAATTTTTTTTGTGTTTTTATCTCCTTCGGCTAGCCAGGTTTCTCTAGACCTTTGTTTCCAAAATATCTCTTCCTTAGCTAGGATTTCTTCGTACTCTAGCAATAAAGCTTTCTCAGTTTCAAAGGTTTCATTGTTCATTCATGTTGCTAGGATCTCCTTGTTGATCTTAGTTATTTTAGATTCTATTAACTCTTTTTTGTTTTGAAAAATATTACCAACCTTCTCCTTATTCCACGTTATTAAATTTCTTTTAATAAGTTTTAGTTTCGACATTACAACAAAAAAATTTGATCCTTCAAACCTTGCCTCCTTCCACCATCTTTCTATATTTTTTAAGCAATCTTCCTCTCTCAACCACATTTTTTCAAACTTGAATAGGTTCTTTTTCAGTATGTCTCCTTCTTTGAGGATTAATTCCATAGGGAAGTGATCTGACCTTGATGTTGGCAGAATATCTGCCTTCGTATCAAATTCAAATGCAGTAATGTTCCCTATGAAAAAAAACTTGTCTAACTTCTCTTTGATCAAACAAGTATCAGTTCTTCTATTAGTCCAAGTAAAACCTTCAGTCCTAGTAGTTATTTCATTTGTTGTTATATTCCTTATCCACTCCTTAAATTCTTGCATAGTCTTTGAAGGCCTTAAAGAACCTCCATATTTATCTGACATATTCGATGAGGCATTAAAATCCCCTCCTAAAATAATATTCTCCCTGAGATAACTATTAATTAAATGTTCTATTTCAAGCCACATAGCTCTCTTTTCATGGAGGAATTTGGGACCATAAACATTAATAAGAATGAATTTGAGGTTACTATATATACTGCTAATTCTGCCACTCAACCAATTATTACCAAATTCTAAGGCATCAAAAGTGCATTGTCTAGGGTTCCATATAATTCCCACACCCCCATATGCTCCTAATGAAGGTATACCCTTAATTTCCCAAGATCCTAACTTCCTTTTTAGAAATAAATATCCTTCTTCACTTAATTTTGTTTCCTGTAACATAACTACTTCAACATTAAATAGAGTTAGTTGCCTCTTGAAGAGGAATAATTTATTAGGGGCATTAATGCCCCTAACATTCCACGTAATGATTTTCATGGCTGCCTGGGAAGGATCTTCCCCTTCCCTGAGTTTAAAAGTGAAGTAATATTGACTTGTCCTATAGCCTTACCTTCCTTTTCCCTGAGTTCTCTAAGAGATTTCATGCCTCTAGATTTCACCAGTTTGGCACAATCCAGAGAATCCTTGCCTAAATTGGTCATGCTAGGACCTAAAGAGCCTGAATTAACCAAAATTTTATTATCTAAATTTTCCTTATTCTACTCTTCTTCCTCCTTTTCCAGAGCTTGGATAACTTTTGAGAGAAAGTCTAATGTATGTTCCATAGAATTATTGGAGAAGTTTTGAAGATCTAGACCTAAAAACTCACTTATATCATCTAGTTCCCCTGCTTCTATAGTGTTTTGCAGAATACTTTGCTCTATAATTTTTTCTACCATATTCAACTCCCCCTGCTTCCCTAAGTCTGAAGCAGCTACTCTATCCTTAACCCTGTATTCAGCCATAATTTCATCTAGAGAGTCTACAACAACCAAGAAGTCAGTAGCATCCACATTTCCATGTTATATATCCTGATGTTGGCTATCTACTATCTTCTATATTTCTAATGCTTGGGATTTGACCTTTTCTAAAGAGAGTTTATATACTTCTAGATTAATCTCTTCCGGTGCATTCATTTCCTTATAGATTGATTGATGACTTTTAAATACTCTCCATCTATTGTTAATCTAGTATTTCCTTCAGATCTATCAATTCCTATACTTGGTTGTATAATTCTATATATTCCTTTTCCTTGATCTGGTCCATGTTGTTGTCCTCTGTAAGAGAATATGTAAAGCCCCCTTTGTCATTAAAGAAGGAGATTTTAGGAATAAGAGTTGAATCGTCTGTAGTCTTGGGGATATTAACCAAAGGTAATGGGTTTGCCTTGGATAAGCCATCCTTACTCTTAACTAAAAAAACAGCCTCATCTAAGACATTATCTAATAGGATAGGGTAAATAGTAATAGAGGTTTCTTTAAGTCTAATTTCGATCAGCTGAATGGTACTAATATTACTAGCCATTCAAACTATAATTATACTTTCAGCTAAGGGAAATTTTGATTTGACAGTTCCTACATAATCACCTATCAGATTCCCAATTTTTCTATAATATTCTTCCTTCACAAATTCCACAGACAAATTTCTGAGCATAATTTCTCTATTAATAATCTGAATATATGTTTTATGTGGATCAAAAAGGGGAGACCATTTCATAATAAAAAAATCTTGATTACTGATCTTAGAGCATCCTTCCATTATTAATTTATCTTTGAGTCTTTTAATACTGTAACCTACATAAATAAAATTACAAGGGAGGACGATTATACTTACCTTATTCTGAAGTTTTGTTCTTAACCACTCTGCAATCTGAATAGTCGATACTCTAGATCCATTCCACCTACAAAAGAAACTGTATGTATCACAAATATCTTGACCTCTTTCAATCATTCCATATTTAAAATCTAGAACCCTAGGTACCATTTCATAATAAAAAAATCTTGATTGCTGAACTTAGAGCATCCTTCCATTATTAATTTATCTCTAAGTCTTTTAATACTATAACCTACATAAATAAAATTACAAGGGAGGACGATTATACTTACCTTATTCTAAAGTTTTGTTCTTAACCACTTTGCAATCTGAATAGTCGATACTCTAGATCCATTCCACCTACAAAAGAAACCGTATGTATCACAAATATATTGACCTCTTTCAATCATTCCATATTTAAAATCTAGAACCCTAGGTGGAGATACAGTAGAGGAATCAGGGGGAGGCAACTCTTTGGAGTCCAAAGGGGGAGGAATATGAGGTCGGGGAACTGAAGGGACATTTCTGCGATGAGGAGGGGTACAGATCTCTTCGTTGGGAGAAGCTGAAGGACAGATTGTGCCTGAAGAGTGAAATTTGTTCAGAGAAATACCTAATTTAGGGGAAATTTGAGCTTGTGTTCTAGACAAAGTGAAATGCATCTTCTGTGGGAGATCCCTAGGTGGCCACCTAGGGGAAGATGGCTCTCAAATATAAAATCTATTTGAAACCTTCAGGGGGCGAGAGGGAAGGAGAAAGGTAGGATTTTGACAGAAGAATTTCCTCCTTTTTCTAACTGTCTGCCATCCATCCTTCTCGAGGTCACTAAAGCATGGAGCAGCCACAGGTCGAGTGATCAAAGCTGCCGAGTGTAGCAGATGCCATTGCCTTCTTGAATATTTTGTCCTGAAAAAATAACCTAGTTGTCTGTCCAAAATATCAACTGTAAAGATTTGCATGCGAGCGCAAAAATGCAGAGCCATTTTGTTATATTTTATAAGTGAAATTACTTATTACTTTAACACCCCCCCTAAGATAAACTTTGAGAGTAGCTAAAACCAAGAAACAACTACTAAAAGTAGGAAACCTCATCGGAATTAATAAAACTGTCCAAAGTAGGGATATTGTCTATATATTTATTCTTCCATATTGAGTTCCATTCTCCACTTCCATTATAGGCTCTCCAAATTTGTTTAGCCAAGAGAACATTGTTTATAGTTCTAATTCTCCTCGGGCCAAGACCACAAATATTTTTGGGTCTGCAAACCTTCTCCCATGAAATTAGAGAAATTCCTTTCTTCTCTTCCACCCCATACCACAAAAAGTTCTTTTTAATCTTTTAAATAACACTTGTATATTTTGCTGGCATTTTGAGAGGCTCATTGCATACATTAAAATGTTTTGAAGAGAATATTTCAAGAGATGGATTTTTTCCTTCCTGACTAAGAAGGGATCATTTCTAGCCAGCAAGCTTCTTGTGGAATTCATCAACAAGGGAAATCTAGAAAGAGTTTGGGGCTTCTGACAGAGGGGAAGCCCCAGATTGGAAGAAAAAAGGGACCTAATTTGGCAGCCCAATATAATTAGTTATTCTATTTTGCCTCATTTTCAGAGTATTTATAAAGTACAAACAACTTTTAGACCAGTTAATAAACTATCCAGAGGCTGAACTATAACTGTTAAGAGCCTTCTTAAGCTCCTTAGCTTCCTTAATACTGGAAACCCCCATGAATATAGCATCATCCACAAACTATTGGAGTGAGTAGACCTGAAGAGAGGAGGAAGGGGTGAGAACTTTATAACTACCTTTCTCCACCAACTTACCAATATGCCTCCCTAAACATTCTACCATGATAACAAAAAGAATCGGAGATAGGGGATCTCCCTACCTTGGACCCCTAGAAGCTTTGAAGAAAGAAGTAGGGTTACCATTAAAAATGACCAAGAATGTGATAGAAGACACCAACAACATGATAATCTAATGTTTCTCAAGCTAAACCAAAAGCCAGCAAAACATTTTGAAGAAAGGATGAATCCAGTCTATCATAAGCTTTTGAGAGGTCTAGTTTCAAAAGGAATCCCTACTATTTTGACACCACCAACGAGTGAATATTTTCATGAATAGTGATGATTGAATCTAGAATTTGTCTTCTCAGCACAAACCCTCTCTCTCTCTCTCTCTCTCTCTCTCTCTCTCTCTCTCTCTCTCTCTCTCTCTCTAATATAGGGCATATGCCCTATAGTGCATATGCCATATAGGGCATATGCCATATAGGGCGTACGCCCTATAGTAAGTATAGGGCGTATGCCCTTTTAACGATATTGATATTTACCAAGCCTAAGGCTTGGATTTTCCTTGGAGTTCCAAACCAAAGGCCTAGAGAATTCAAACAGGTCTGAGACGTGTTTTCTAGCAAACATAGAAAAAAATAACATTTTTTCTTGTGTGCTCCCCATCAGGTTTGTACGTGGTTCAATAACGATAAAATCAAACGACGTAATATTGTAGATCTCTCTAATAGCTATCTAACAATGTAATTTGTTTTGAATTATCATTATGTTCAGCTTTTCATTTTCAATTTCTTTTCTAAGTATGTCTGATTTTTGTCAAAAACCAACGTGCATTCATTTGGGCTTAGATTTTGGCTCATTCATCAGATTTTGAAAAAAAATTACACTTTCAAAAACTAGACTCCATTCTACACAGTTTTTTTTTTTAAAAAGTTTTGATTTTCAATTAGTTTTCAGTGATTTCTAGGGGTAGCACACAAAAATTTCACATTTTCACGATGTGTCCACTTCAGAAAATGGCAAAAAATACACTTTCATCAAAAAATTAGTAGAAAAATCCGGGATAAACTAGGTGGTGTTAGATAATTTCTCACTAGAGCGATTAAATTTTTTTAGAAAAAAAGTTAACATTTTAGGGGGAGCACACCAGACGCTATGTTATATTTTTTCACAAAAAGTAGGACCACTTTTTGTGCTCCCCCTTTTTGAGGGCCTTAATATCCACCGTTTATAAAATAAATTAGTAGTTTAGAAACTAGATTCGGAGTAGAACAAGTCTTGTTTTTGTCACATTTTAAAATTTTGAGTGTAACTATCCTCAATTTCTCGTTGAAGTTCAGAGTTTTCTGATTTCAAAACAAAAGTGGCATCTTATACCCCCTTTTTGGTCCCCCATCTTTGTGCACTTGCCCATATATCAAAGAACCCGGTTATGCATTCAAAGACCAAGCACATTTCTATAAAGTATCACTACTTGAGAGAACAAGTTCAAGAGAAGAATGTGAGATTGGAATTGTTAATTCAAAGGAACAACTGGTTGATATCTTTACAAAACCACTACCTAAAGATGATTTTGAGTATCTTAGAGGTAAATTAGGGTTTCTTCACCTATCCAATATTCACTAAAGAGCATGAGGCATGTTGCAACAATTTTATATTTCATTAGAATATCTATTATTGAATTGATGTTAGTGTGACACACTTTAGGTGATTCCAGAAGTTGTGAAGAGATTTTTGTATGCAATGATTTATGAGTACATGTTAGGTCTAATCCACTACTGGAACAAGTTTTCAGGAGTATGACTTTTTGGCATTGTTGTGAAAGAGGGAGAAAACAAATTGATGACATTTATCCTTAAGGAATATATTGATGAATTGGGAGAGAGTGAATGAATTTCTACTATTTACTCATGAAGGAGAATCAAAATGTATGAAACATAAGATTTATCCAAGAGGGAGATTCAGATTGAGATATTAGAGATCAAAGTGGAAACAAAAAAATCAACTCAAAGGGAGTTCAGTTATGTATTTGAGTATTACCATCATCAATTGCTATAACATTGTTATAGTGGTTTCCATCAATGCCAAAGAGGGAGATTGTTAATCAACTGATGAAGACCCGATGGAGATGATGAAGACTGAGTGATACTAAGCATCATGATTGTAGAAATGGTTAGATCAGTTGTTGTTTTGGCATTGATGTCAAGCAATTGATTAATTGATTGTTCTTATGTTACCATATCTTAAGAGGATAAGTTAAATTTGTGACAAATACATATCAGACAATGATGAAGTAATGATGATATATTTGTTTGCTACTATATATTTGATGTTATCAAATCGTTACAATTGATTGATTAAGACAGAAATTGCAAAGAGTTAAAGTTATGACTGAAAGAGTTACTTTACCGAGCTAGACAGAGTCAGTCGGTATATAGAAAGTTATGTGAGTCAATCATAGTTACTGAGCACCGAATGAAAGACAAGCACCAAGCACCAAAGATGTTAGACATCGAGCAATGAATGAAGACATTTACAGAGTCGTAAAGAAAGTATTACCGAGTATAGGATATTGATTGTAAATGATGATAAGATTGAATTTAATGCGAAGTGATGATGAGATGGATGAGAATATGAATGAAATGAAGATTGTTAGAAGATCTATGAACGTGAAAATTCAATAAGAATATCTAAGGCAAAGATCAAGCGGTTAAACCTAATTATGAGAGTTCCAAGAAAAGTTCAAGTTCCGAGGTAAAAGTGAAGTGGTTTACTGAGTTAAGATTTATGATGAAGATGATCAAATGAAAGAGCGCAAATGATGAAAAATCTAATTAAGGAGATTAAGAGGCAAAAGTATGTCTATATAAAGAATGATAAATTAACAAAAATTATGTTGTTGGCGAGTTGAACAGAGAAGAAGAAGAAGCTAAAGAACAATATTTATTGAGCAGAATAGAGAAATAAAGATTGAAGAATCTACAGTCTGAGAAAGAGATAAATGGAGTAGGTGATGCTATTATTCAATTGAGAATAAAGGATTTGAAACAAGAAAAGGTAGTTGCTATATTTATAGATCAAAGTTTTACTATTGCTTATTAGTATTTGTAACAGAGAAATTTCTTAACCGAGTGGATTTAACCATCCTATTTGTAAAACCTAGAAGTAGGTTACATTCTAAAAGAGTGTTTAAAGACCTATAACAAGGCCACTCCTAATAGGGTAAATATCTTAACATATCTGAGGTAAATCCCCTAACAGGGTCACATTTAGCAAATGTGTTTGTAATCTTTAACAGGATAAGTTCTTAACTGAGCATACTTTAGAAGGGTACATTTTTATTGTGAGTCACAATTCCCACAGAGGTTTTTCCCAAATTGGGTTTCCTTGTTAAATATGGTGTAAAATGAGTTAAATCTAGAGTTAGTTGTGTTAATCTGATGTTAATGAGTTTGAATGATTGATTTACATATTTGAGATGTATGGTTGTTTAAGTTATTAAGTTGTTTGTTGAATATGTTATTATTGTATTTAGTGTTACCGAGTGAATCAGTGAGTTCAGTTTTAAGTGTTTAAGTTTGATTTTGTCTGATTCATCCCCCCCTCTCAGTGGACCAACACTTCACTCTGTCTAACTCGACATCTTGGAAATGAGTATTATTCGGTAGAGAAATTACATGCTACTCCAACTAAGATTTCTCTTCGGGAACTTCTTCAAACTTCTCCTAAATATCATGAATCCTTGCAAAAATCTTTAACCACTCTTCCAACTCCATCACATAATTATGATAATATCAATTCCTTTTTGGAATGTATGCATGCTACGCATGTCCCAACTTGAATTTTCTTTACCAATGATGATTTAAATTCTAAATAAGTTCAAGATCAACATGATGCCCTTATGATGACCATCCTTATCAATGATAATCTCATACGTAGGACCTTAATTAATAATGGGTTCATACTAAATGTTTTTAGTATGGACATGTTGAAAGAGATCCAAGATGATGTTTCAAATATTAAACCTGATTACATTCCTATTCGTGGCTTTGACAATATTTCTAAGAAAATATTGGGTGTTATCACATTACTTATTAAAGTATGTTTGGTTATTATAGACACTCCCATTAATGTGATGCTCGGGCCTCTTAATTATATCCTTCTTTTGGGAAGAGATTGGCTACATGCTATGCATGTTGTTCCTTCAACTCTTCATCGAAAAGTCAAAATCTACAACAATTTGATGTACACACTTATGGCAGATGATAGACTGAATAGTTGTTTGAATACTTAGTCAAGAAATAAACCCACTTCTATTGAAGAAACACAAGCTCAAGACCCTAAGGATGATCCTTCTTCTACTAGTTTCCTTTCGAATGATGATTGGGGATCCTTAGATTTTAGCCCAACTTATATTGGAGAATACAAAGTCTCAACATTGGAACTTAAACAATATAAACCTGACAAAGAATCCAACATAACAAATCCTCTTTCTGATGTGCTTAGTAACAATTTTGTTTCTATTTTCACTCCTAATAAACCTTTAGAAACTATCAAACCTGATTATGATGACATAGTGACCTGCGAGGCTCCATTAACTATTTATGATATGGCTTCTCGTTATTACCCTGGTTATAATTTATTATCAAAAGATGGATTCAATGGGAATGGATGTGGAAAACATGGACAAGGAATTCAAGTACCCTTAGGGAATGAGGGGAATTAACATTCTTTTGGATTAGGATTTAATCCTTACAAGCAACCACAAACAATTATTATTAACACCATTGTGAATCAAAATTCCAAACATGGTTTAGGATGTGCGCAACAAAGCATTGAGAATAGTGATAAACCTATTGAAGCATTTTGTTCTAAGTCTCCTCCTTTTTCCACATCCTCTCATTTATCATCTAACACTTCTTCTACATTTACCTTTAAACAAGACATGATTCTGCCAAACCTTCTTCACGCTAAGGTGATTACTAGGCTTAAACGAAAAAATAAACAGAGTCAAAATCTTATGAGTCTTCCTTTCTACATGTACCACCGATGTCATGACCACTCTACTCATGAATGTCAAGATTTACATTACCAAATTCAACAACTTGTTGATAATGACATTATTTACATATCCTATGATGATGAGGTGTTTTTCAATCCTGATTTCTTTAAATAACATCTAAGATCCTACTATGTTACTACACACTATGTAACATTGTTAGCTCATTCCAAATGTCACGTCGTGAGAATTCATCTTCAATTTGTATCTAAACCTAAGTTCAAGTTGGAACGTTGAATCTCAATGTTGGTTCCTAGAACCTGTATCAAACCCCAACATCCCTGATAGAGCTAGCACTTTCCTTAGCGTTATGTTGGTGTTATGCACTAGAGGATGATTCCTAGAAGGAAGTTCCAACAAGGATGTCAGAATCTCATACCTCTTAAGGAGCTAAAGCTTGAAGAGCATGAATAGGATTATTATAAGCGAAAGAGATAAGTACCAGATAAATGACTACCTTGGACAATCCTCATGTGCACATAATTTTTTCTTACATGCATAGAATCAATTTCCTCTCATCATGCAAGGATGCATCACTAAAATGCTAAATTGGAAGTCTCCTAAAAGTGGAAGGTGTTAGATAGTATAAAATGAAGAAAGAATTTGCTCCAAATACATCTAAATAGAATCAAAACAAAATAATCAAGATAGATAATATATTGACTAAAGAAATTCTTCTTGCCCCTGGCAAGTTAAGAAAGAAGCATGTGTAGTATATGCATTGGGAAAACAACAATATAAAACTAGATAGACTCGTAAGTTTCTCTATTGCATGTGAATTAATGCAAGTAGAGAAAGTGATATGTGATATTGTAAATGATTTTAATGAAGGAAGTTAGAGATTATTGAACCTGAGAATATCATGAAACAAATACAATTGGAAATGGACAATAAGGAAAAGGTGATATAAAATCTAAATGCATAAAAAATAAATTAGTAAGTGAAAACATGAAAGCTTTATCTAAATAGGCAAACATGCCTTCTCAAGAACTTGTTAATAAAACATCTGCATTCTCTAGTTAGAAAGACACTCTTAAGGCTGAGCAAAAGGCAATTACAGAATTACATAAAAATATTCACAACAATTTTGTTGTCCTAAAGGTCGATGCCCTGACCAAGGAGGGATATTAGCAAGTAAGGGCATCGAGTGTGACAAAAAATGTCTTGATGTAGCTAAAGCATCAGGAAGCACTAAAATTAAAGAAAAATCGCTTAAGACTAAAATTAACCACTTATAAAATGAATTGGAAGATTAAAAGAAGATTTTATCATCAAAAGGCTATGAGGCTAATGCTATTGAGAGAACTGTAGTGTAAAAGATAGGAATTTAATAAAATAAATACAATAATGGAAGGTATTACTTACAAATAACGATGCATGAAGACATCACAAGAATAATGTCTATGAAATACATGGAATTTTAAAAATGGATACCAGGCCCTCCCAACTTCAATAGAAAATGTTCAATTTACCTATAAAAATCATGTAAAGCAATTTGATTAGCCGAAAGTCAAATGTGTTGTTGCACAACTCATGAAAGTTGAAGATGCCTAAAAATGATTATGTTGAGGGCTACAATAAAGAAAAGATATACTTTCAAACAAAATATGAGCTTTTTATATTTTATCAAAAACTCAAAACGTAGAAACTAAATTGATGGGAAATGGAAGAGTCAGAGGCAAGAACTAAAAAAATAGACAGATATATTAATTGAAAAGGCAGATGGAGGAAAAACTTTAAATACGTAATCAAATGATGGTAGAGGGGTTAGATTTATAATCCCCCTTGTCCTTAGTGACATGAGTGTGAATCAGTTGGAAAGGGGGGCATTTTGATTTTTACTTCTAAGGGAGTGACATCAACATGTTCTTAGAAAAAAAATTGTCATAGAGGAAAGGGAAGTATTTGAGCTTTTTTATTTTATCAAGGAAATGAAAGAGGATTTCATAAATCTTTGTGTTTATTTACATTCCCTATAGATTTTCTTTTCCTTTGAGTTTTACAATCATTATTTGATGTTTATAACCTAGTACATTAGATCATGGTTGTGTTTGATATTGGATCTTTAAGTCTTAATTCATTTATACCATAATGTATACGCATAAAAATGGTCAAAGATCAAAACCAATTAAATTCATGCCATTGGGATTAATTAAATCAAAATTGATTAATTATGTAATTGAATTAACCATTTGATTATATAGTTTATTAATTAATTAAATCCAACACATTCAAATATCATACACAACTAATTTAATTTATTTATTTGAATCAATTCCTCCTAATTTGTCTCACCTACCACTACATGACAAAAATCAAATGAACCAATGGGAGATGAGAACCAAGTGCACATGGATCACCAAGTGGCTTTGCAATCTTGACTATTTAATCTTAAAAAGGAATCTTGTCCACTCAAAGGGGACACATCATCAAACTTAACCTTAACAATGGTTAATCAAACTCACCCCCTACACCTTGGGAAATCCTATAAATAGGATGCATAACTAGATTAAAAGGGTCCACCTTCATGTAGATTAAAGGCATAACACTGGTTTGGACATCCACTTCCATCAAAGCATAGGCATAATGTTGGTTTGTATATTAATCATTCATTTTGAGCATTGTTATAATGGAAAATGGTAATTACATCTTTCTGTTCTTATCATTTAGCATATAATTTACACTCATACTAGCATAGATCCATCAATTCATCATAATTCTCATTTTTTAGGTTGTCACTTGATTTTAACTTGTAGCTGAGAGCATTAACCAAGTCCCTAAAATTAGAGAGCAATCAGATACTCGTGATTGTTTTCAATTTATTGCTTTAAACTAGTGTTATATCTTAATTTGAGTTGAAACATCATCTTAATTTCCTATATAAGTTTGTAATATTCAAATTGTACACACAAATGATGCCCACCGTGGGACCATGCCTCACTAATTCTAATTAGTTTTGGAGCTTCATTTTATTGATTTGTGCTTGCATGTTACACAAAAGATGTAGAATGTCGCTTCTGTCTAGAAGATCATCACTTTTGAAACAAATAAAGTCACTTCTGAGTAGAACATCATCGCTTTTGAAGAATATTGATTTTGCACTAAATAACCTCGCTTCTAAACCAAAGAATATCGCTTTTTAATTGAAGAATATCATTTATAATCAAAATAAAGTTGCTTATGAACATAATAATATCGCTATTGAGGAAAATAACACCTCTTTCAACTGCTCTTTCATCACTTATGTCTTTTGTTTGAGATTTGTTGTTCTCTGCATATTGTTTTGTTTCTACTTGTAGGTTTTCCAACAAGAGTTCAGTCTATCGCTTTTAAGCTGAAGATCGTCGCTTTTAAACTGGGTAAGAACACTTTTTCAACAAATAATATCACATCTAAAACAAATTATGTTGCTTATGATACAAAGATCATTGCCTTTGAAGAAAAGGGAGTCACATTTGAAACTAGAGATGTCTCTTCTGTATTAAATAAAGTCGCTTTTGATTTTTATCATGTCGCTTTTGAATCTGATATATATTTTAAATAGAGAGTTTGTTTATATTTTATGATGAATTACATATGGAAAAGGTTCAGAAACTGAGGAAAATTGTTTATAAACATTTTGGTTATTATGCTCAAAAGGCACTCGAGAGGACAGACACATATGCAAATAAGGTATATTGGGCTAACGAATTAGTTAAGATTAGTGAAGAAGACAAAGCTTATGATAGATATGCTCAAATTATTAACATATATCAAGCTAAATATTGCATAGAAATCAATTTGAATACTTCAGCTAAATATTGCATAGAAATCAATTTGAATACTTATCCTTTGTGAATTTGGCTTATTCGCAAATATTGTTGATTTTCATAACTTTACATTGTATGTGTTGAGACTAACATTTTTGGAATCTTCTGAGGATGCTAAGGAACTCGAGCTATTGCTGGAAAGGTAAATGGTAAAAGAAAATAAAAATTGTGCAATAATTGTCAAAGGTGCACATTCATAAACTCTTAAATCTTTGGTGTTACCTTTATTTCATTTGAAATTGAATATTGCATCAAATTACTTTTGAAAAATAGAATAATCATAAAAAGTCCTTTTGTCATTCTTGATTAAGATAGTAAGCTCTTTCTCTCTCCTATCTCAGTGATCAGAATGTCGAACCTATCAAGATCCCCCTAGTTAATTAAGGTCAAAGAATGAATCGTATTCTCTATGTGTTTAAAGGAAAAATATAGTAGGGATATGCTCTTACCTATTTTAGGTGATCAAAATAACAGACCTATCTTAACCTTATTTCAATATCATTTCATAAATTTGTAGCCATAGCGGGCTTACCTCCTGATATTTTCCTTACGAGGCCAGTGAGAGGGAATGACCCAAAGTGGTATACAACCATAAATCCATGGTAATCCAACTCACTATAATAAAATACATTCATCCTTAATGGGTTGAACGACTTAAAGCTTTTTCAGAATATCCCTCCTCTAGTAGTTCTTTGGAATTACGCAAAATATTATTTCTATGATGGTGGGAGGCTCCCATAATGGGAGGTAAACTCTTTTTTTTAAAGAATACTATCTACAACCTAGTTAAGTAGAAAGCCTACCTTATTATCCATTGAAAACAAAATTGTCCTTAGGTAGCTTGTTTGAATTGTTCTCTTTGTACAAGACTTGTGGAAACGGTTCGAGGACATACACGTATTGTAATAGATTTTTGGGCAAGAAAAAGTGCTTGAACGTGTTTGTTATGTTTTAATGATCCTATCATTCAAAAGAATTCAATAATTTAAAACCAAAAACACAAACTGAAAATACCTTTTGGATACTTTATTTTGAAGTAGAGTTCTTCTCAATCAAAACAAGTTTAAAAATCCATCGTTGTTATACCTTCAAACAAGTTGATAATCCTCATTGTTCCATTTAAACCACACCAATTTTCAAGTGTCGTCAAATCATCCTGATCTTTGATTTTGAAAATTTTGTCATCAAGAATTACATGTCCTTTTCTTTGAACCAACGGAATCAAGATCCATCTTGAGTCTTCATCATAGAGATAGATCTTTCTCTATTAGACTTCATCCTAGGACGCACTTCATTTTGGTCAAATCATCATGGAACTTAACCATATCACTTGTTTTGGTAAACTCAACCAAGATTTTTAAAACCAATACCATCGAGAAGACCTTAACTCAAGAAGTGAAACAAAAAATCATTTTCATGCCTACAAGAACAAGGTCTCACCATTTCAAAACATCCCAAGATCATAACGATAAAGTGAAAATAGAAGAAATATCGCTTCAAGAGATAAATCTACCACACGAAAATCAAATCCAACAAGTTGATCAACTCCAACACGTAGACCAAACACAAGGAAATCAACCAAATATGGAGCAACCCGAGAATGAATGGGCTAAGGCTAGAAATAACAATGACAATAATATGATGTTGAAGATGAGGAAATAACAGAAGAAAAGGTAAAAGAAGCTCAACAAAACCCTCTATTTCAAAAACTTAAGGAGAGAGTACCTGAAATGGACAAAGAAAGGTACTGCATGACCTCAACACAACTAGGAGTTAAGTTGCCTCATCACTACGATGTTTTGAAACTAAAAGAGATGAGGTAAATCCTATAGGGTCTTTAAACAAACACATTCAATCCCTTCAACAACAACTCAATGATCTGGAAAGAGGAACCTCCACAAAGAGGTATACCTTAGAGGGTATTTGTCCTTTTCCATTTGATAAAATTTTGTATATGGTGTGTTTTCCACCAAACATAGAATTCCCTAAGTATGATAAATAAATAGGTACAACATATCCCCAAAATTATATTAGAGAGTTTTGCACTCTAAGTATGAAATTATTTCATGAGAAAACATACCTAATGAGATTATTCCCAAGGAGTATAGGTGGACAGGCGATGGAGTGTTTTTCCAAATTACCACCGGGAATCAAGATGTTTGAGGAATTAGTAACCAAGTTCGTCGCACAATATTTGTATAACATAGTACACGAGGTTACTATGCTAGACCTATGCAACACCAAAAAATGCAATGAAGATGCATTTTTAACATTTCTACAAAGATGGAGGAGGATCTATGCTAAATATCCTAGAAGTGTAGTAGAGAAGGAGAAAATGGAAAATTTTATGAATAATTTAAATAAAGAGATGAAATTTGGTCTCCAAATGCAATTTCCACCACCATTCGATAAAATGATTGAAAATGGTGTTAAAATAGAAGATGCTCTAATAAAAAGGGAGAGCTAAAGTTGTACAAGGATAGCAAAGGATTTTTAACCAACAACAACAACTACAATAATAACACCTCAACCAATGACAATAACAAAAATGACAAACCCAAATTTTAGTTAAAGAATAAAAATAAACACCTTGTAAACGATGGAGTGGTAGAAACTAATAACATCGAACCAAAACCATTCTATCTTTCTAACAATTCCAACACTCAAGCAAATAATGTCAACCAACCAAACAATACATCATTTACTCACAACAACAACCAAAACAATGACAGACCAATAACTTCACAATTCACCTCACCTAGAAGGAAGTTCACACCATTAGGAGAACCTCTTGAGATAGCTTTAAAAAAACTTATTACAAACAAGATCGTCACCTTACCCGAGTCAAGAGGTTATGAACCCCAAGTAAAACTTTCATGGTGGAATGATTCCCTCCATTGTGGGTATCATCAAAACAAAGGTCATAAGACAAATAACTACATGAGGTTGAAACACGTTGTACAAGATCTAATCGATAATGACGTTATTGAGATAGATGGACCCAAATATAATGAAGATCCAACAACATTTAAAAATCCTTTCCTAAATCATGAAAAGGTAGAATCCTCAAATGAAATCAAATACAACAAGAAGGGGGGATATAAGGTCAAATTTGTGCATACCTATGACAACACCATTAACTCATTGTTAGGTTTTGACAACTCCATTAGTCTCATAGTTATAAAAGACAAGCAAGATAAAGAACCTGCTAATGTAATCACCAGGGGGCAAGAAACCAAAGTAACCTTAAAAGGAGAATCTAACAAGACAATCATGAATGATCTCCCATCTTCATTAAAAAAAATATAATTTGGTTGATCAACTTCTAAAAACACCAACACAAATCTCAATATTAGAATTGTTGAAAATATCACAATCTTACAAGGAAATCTTGGAAAAAATCTTTGTTGATACGATGATTCCAAATATGTTGGATATAGACCAATTTCAAACCATGTTAGCTCATCTCATTGCACCACATTGTTTATCCTTCTATGAGCAAAATCACATGTCCTTTAATCACCCCCAAAATATGTCATTACATATTGAAGTTCTTATCAACAAGCATAGAGTTAAAAGAGTCTTGATAGATGGAGGGGTTGGCTTGAACATATCTACTCTAAAATTGGTTAAAGTATTGGGCTATTATGAAAATGTTGATGATATTAAGAGAAAAATCATTATTAAAGCTTATGATGATGAAGAAAGGTCATCCTATGGCCTTGTGGTTCTACCAATCTGAGTTGGTCCAACCAAAAAGAAACGGTGTGCCAAGTGTTAAATCTGAATTTGACATACAACATATTGTTGGGTAGACCATGGATCCATGAGATGCAGACAGTTCCTTCAACATATCACCAATGTGTGAATTTTCCCTATGATCTTGGTCAAGGGATAACCACAAGCTTTGACCTCAGCCCTTTTTGTTAAGTTTTAGGATAGCTGCAAATGTAATAACACTCTATGTTGTATGTGTTTTCCAAATGCAACAATCTCTCTTTCATTTATATTGGGAATGAGGCTAAGAGAGACATGTTCCTTCATGGGACATGTCTATTCATTATTATTTATAAGAAAGGGCATGCCTCTTCCCATTAATTATAATTTAATAAATCTTATAATGTTTCATCAATCAATTATTAATTAAGAATAATTTAATAATTTAATATTAAATATTAAATTTCATATGATTTATAATAATATAACATATATATTATATTATTATTAATCAACATATATTATGTGTATTCTAATGATCATACGACTGAAGCTACAAACATTAACACTCCCTCTTTAGCTAGGGAGGATGATCAAACAGAATATGTCGTGGTCTCATGTGTCAACACATATGACCCTCACCATAGCTACACAAAACATCAACACTCCTTGGCTAAACAAGATAAAATCCATAAAAATGCAATTCACAAAAGATCCATTAGTACTTTTAAGAGAGAATATATCACCTCATCATGATATCAAGAGATATGGTCTGACCAAAGTCTCACGATATTCACCATAACTCAAAATTTTCCATAGGTAATGTATCCTTAATGTAAGGTATCATCTATTCTAATCTGTTTCATCCATCACATGATGTCTATCACAATAGAAGGTCAATGGTATGTTTAATGAATTGAATCCACCATGCAAGAAACCATCTATTGTGATTTGTTTCAGCCATCACACGATGTCTATCACAATAGAAGGTCAATGGTCTGTTTAAGGAACTAAATCCACCATGCAGGAAATCATCTATTGTGATCTGTTTCAGCCATTACACGATTTCTATCATATTAGATGGTCAATGGTTTGTTTAAGGAACTGAATCTACCATGCAACAAATCATCTATTGTGATCTGTTTCAGCCATCACACAATGTCTATCACAATAGAAGGTCAATGGTATATTTAAGGAACTAAATCCACCATGCAACAAATCATCTATTGTGATCTGTTTCAGCCATCACACGATGTCTATCACAATAGAAGGTCAAGTTATTGTAAGATCGTCACCTTTCAATAACTCTTACAAGTACAAGTGATAATCATTTGGAAGTCGTCACTTCCTCATGATGTACATAGGGGGAAGGACCATTAAAAACATGAAGTCACACACATGACATTCATCATGCCTCAGTGGAGAGGGTGAAAACAAGCGATTCCACCTCGAACTTCTCTCACAGAGAAGAACTCATTGAGAATATATCAATCTATTGATCCTCCAAGATTGCTTATGATGAAATGTCAGACTCCCCCTGAGTCTGATATCAATCTTCTTAGCTCCTCATCCAAATTTACCTCTGAAGAGCCAGACTCCCTCTAAAAAAAATCTCTTGTGCTTCTGTCTTGAAGGTATGTTAGAGAGATTACAAATAGCTTATAAACTAAATTATCTCATACGGAAATACCAAAGATAGAAGCATACAAGATTTTACTAGCCAATATTATAGCATAAATTTCAAACTGAATAATTCATGTGCATTAATAAAACATGAAATACTTATCTTAAGTTTCAAATATTTCCTTTTGTAAGGTGATCCCATATAGGAAATATCAACTCTCATCAAAATTTGAAGTTGTTTGCGGCGGACATGCTATAGGAGATCGTAATGTTGTCCATGCTATCCATGTCGACGACCTTCATGCAGAGTAAAAGCCTAGAGTGGATGATCACCATTTTCTCACTCTCCACTAAGGATCGTTCAAATGGAAATGTAACATTGGTTATTATTCTCCCCCCAAAATGTACAATTCCCACTCTTATATCGTTGAACAATTCTTGTGTCTTCTTATGAAATGACTTGATTTCTCCAAGAGAGGTGACACTATATAATTGAGGCTTTCTTTATAGAAAGAAACACCCTTCCTTGAATGCATGCTTCTTTGTTAATGCTTGACCACGATCATAACAAATTAATATATCTCTTTAATGAAAGTCACTTTCAAGAATTTTACATAGACCCGTCCACATTCCATCATAACTTTTGAACCCCACACTTTCTTTCCAATCGCTCCAATGAGATTATTCACAATTTGATTTTCACCAACATATCCAAAATTCAGAAAAATCCAATAGTGGATTTGTGAGATGTGGTCCCTGTGCTGAGACTGTATTTTCTGAGATAGTCACACATTGACCATCAACAAACTACTCTTTTACATTTGCAACCTGTCTTTGATACCATGTTAAGTTTTAGGATAGATGCAAATGTAATAGCACTCTATGTTGTATGTGTTTTCTAAATGCAACAATCTATCTTTCATTTATATTGGGAATGAGGCTAAGAGAGACATGTCCCTTCGTGGGACATGTCTATTCATTATTATTTATAAGAAAGGACATGCCTCTTCCCATTAAATATAATTTAACCAATCTTATAATGTTTCATCAATCAATTATTAATTAAGAATAATATAATAATTTCATATTAAATATTTAATTTCATATGATTAATAATAATATAACATATATTATATTATTATTAATCAACATATATTATATGTATTCTAATGATCAAATGACTGAAGTTGCAAACACTAACACTTTTCAATACTGTAACAATGTAAAACCTGTCATGGGCTCTTTGGTACCACACAATAGAGAAGTCTACATACTTGATGCATCAAATGAACAAACCAAAGAAAAGGTTTCTAGTCCAAGATTGAAATCCAAGAAAAAGTAAAAAGAGGGTGGAAATGTTAAATCCTCTAGCACAAATGGTGAAAATTCTAGTTCCTCTAGCCCAAATACATCAAACAAGGATAAAGGAAAAGAGTCAAGTCCTTCAAAATCATAAAAAGGGAAAGAAAGAGGGGCACATTGCTTGAACATTCATGTACTAATGAGGGATTTTGAAAGAAAAAAACTAAATCTTCATGATATAGGAGTAGGAGACTATTCCTTATCAATGGTAAATTTATCCCCTTCTCCTAGGTCTTATGGAAGACCTTCAATGGCACAAACCAAAGAACCTCACTTCCTCAAAAATACAATGATAATTTTGTAAGGTCTATCACATCCTTGGTAGGAGAACAAGATGATAATGAAATCCTCAAGTGGTTGTACAAAGATGAAGAACTTCAATTAACTGAAAGAGTACAACATATAAGTATTCCCACATGCCAATATGGGAAGGGCTTTGAAATCATTAAAAAGATGGGGTATCAAGGATTGGGTCCTCTTGGAAAGAGAAAAGAAGGAATAGTAGAACCCCTGCAAGCCACCTTAAGGTCTAACAAGGGAAAATTGGAGTAGGATATCTTGAAGCTGGTCATACCGAGAAGAATTTCCCACATATCCATGAGAAAATTCTCAAGCTACAATCATATAGTGATGACGAATCTGCAAAGTGGGAATGGGATCCATTGTCTCAAGAGTCTTTCCAAGACAATGAAGTGGATGTCATTCATTCCTATGCACCTACATCTATAGAAGAACAAAGGTCGCCTCAAAGAGTGATAGAAAATCAAAGACAATCATACATACCCTCATTTTTAGAAGGAAAAAGTTTGGGGTATACACCACTAGATAATGGATCACAATATGTAGAAGAATACTCGAGTGAGGAAGAACAAGATTCATTCCCTATGGACCATCTCGAGGAATCTCACGGTATTGACCTTAACAATACAATGTATGAGGTAGACCATAATACCATCAGGACCTTAACCTCAATATACCTAAACCCAACCAATGATCCTTTACCTTTACTACATCGTGAACTCATTGATTGGGAACTAACTGAACCAGCTAAAATGGACACCTTTCAAAATTATTAATCCATTTCCTTGTACTTTAACGTGGTTGAACCCTCTTCCACCAATGAACTTTATCAAGAGGCATCAACAAGGGGAGATGTCAAGTCTCTTAGTAAAAAAAGTAAAGATAAAAATCAAAGATCTAGTGGTGAAACCCACCATGTGGCAGTGCTAGATCATAAAAATGTAAAAATAAAAGATGAATCCAAAGATGAGAGACTTGACATACTTCCGCAACATCATGAATAAATATCTTCCATCTTGATAGAACCAGCAGAGAGAGTGAATATTAGAACAGAAGAAGAATCCAAGGATGAGAGACTTGACATACTTCCGCAACATCATGAATAAATATCTTCCATCTTGATAGAACCAGCAGAGAGAGTGAATATTAGAACAGAAGAAGAATCCAAGATCATCAACTTAGCAGTATCCCAAGGAAAACTTTGATTCCAACATATGATTCTTCATAGATATAACACATTGATATTGAATTGTAAGCATATGAATGATCGCGGAATATGGATTAAATTTGTTTGAAATTAGTGACAAGTAAACCATTTGGATTTATATTTGATCAGGAGAAAAAACCCATTGTGTTTTTGTTCTTTGAGTTGTTCACTATGTGACATATGTTCAGCTTTCATTAGAGACTAGGGTTTCACTTTGGATGTAATCTCTCATCTATTTAAATTTGTATTGTTATATACTGATTGATTATGTCTACTGTTATGAATTGTATTATTTCCTTGATATACATTTGTTAGTTGCAATGTATCATTTTTACATTTTGTTGTCGTCCTACATCACCATACAATTGTTGAATTGATATTTGTGATCTTCTTCATGCATATCTTGCTCTATCTGCTTCATTCCTTTGTCTTCTCTGCTCTTCTCTCTCTACATCTGTCATTTGTTCTTGTTTTCTTTTTCTATATTATCTTTGATAATCTATTTGATATTACTTTTTTCATCAGATTAAAATTTTATCTTAGGTTGTACCATGCATAAATATTTTGAGAAATCAACTAATGTTGTAACAAAATAAGCAAAATCTATGAAAATCAAATTACATCATACAATGCCTATTAAATATAGAAATGTTTTTACAAGTTGTTTTATTTACCTTTTGTAGAACTAAGATTTATATTCAAGGGGTTTTGTTTCCTATCCTTTATTCTTTGTGATGATTTATTGTAGGGTAGTATGTTGTAGTTGAATTTTTGAATATTTCATACAAAAATATAGGATATAATTTGATGCAGTATGTCAATAATAAACCAAAGTAGCATGTATGCTTCATATTTTCCACAATTTCAACATGGTACGAAAGTCATTTGAAAAAGGTGCATAATCAACAATATGAAATATATATTATAACGTAAGTCTGTGTAAAAGATATGATTTAAAATGTAAGACTCGTATCTAAATTTGTCATCTTTCATAATATATATATATATATATATATATATATAATGAAAGATGACAAATTTAGATACGAGTCTTACATAGTAGATTGGATGTAGATCCACTGGGACGGAAGAGGTTGGAACAAGAGGAACATCACCTAGGGGGCGACATCGTCAGCCTGAAGTGTTTTATTAGAGGAAGAGTTAGTGGCTAGGATAGTCAAATGCTCATCATTTGCATCCTCCACCAAGTGGAAACACCCTTACGATGTGAAAGAGACTAGTAGAGATGCACCACCTACATCTGAAGGGGAGCCCCTCAAAATCCAACTATTGAGTCCATGACCTGTCCTTGACCATGAGAAAGTTACATCAGCCGAAAGGGATGTGGATATGTCAAGGTCAACCAAAATGCGAGAAAAAGTAGATTGAATCGCCTCAGTTGTAGCCTCATCCACCTTTTAAAAATGGCCCATAGAGTTGCCTATGGCCTTCACAAATGAAGGGGAACACTGGACGCACACTGAGCAGTTCAGTAAGAGGGTTAAAGGAAACAATCTAGGGTTTGGCTGAGAGAAAGTGATTCCCTCACGGCCATAGTTTTCTCAGTATGAAATCTCATTGATCCTCAGAAGTAAAAACAACAATAAAAAAAATATTTTGAACAAAGAAAGAGAGCTCGATGTTACCAAAGACAATTGGTTTCCAAGACTTCGAGACCCAACAATGTAGATCTAGAAGGGAGGGCCAGAAACCAGCAAATCTACAAACCGACACACACTGTTAATAGAAATCCACATTATCCACCACTTATAAACCACAAACCACTACAGGGGAGGTCTCGGCACAGGCAATGGGATGAACTTTCACATTTTAAGGAGCAGATTTAGCAATCAAAGCATAGCTCTTTCCACCAACAATAGAAATAGTGGAGAACCCCACCAGCAGCAATAGGAAGAGGACCATCTGCAACCAACTACGAGGAAGAAGAGCACTCGACAACCCCAACACCCTCTGCAGCCATCCCCAAAGAGGACAACAGAAGGGGGAAGGCTTGGGATTCAAAATAATGCCTGGGCAAGAAAACCCTATGGCAACCATAGTCGCCACGATAATTGGCATGACAAGTACAACAATCGACATTTCAAATGGTGTACAATTTACTTTCTTATCGGTTGTTATAATAATATCAAATTGAAATAATCATAATCCTATCTCTAATTTTTATACTATAAATGTAAATCTAATCCTTAATATTTTATTAAATTACAATTTTAATTATTGCAATATATTATATTGCAACTATTATGTTATAAGCCTATATTAATCTTATCAAAAATTGAGCCATAAAATTATTAAAGATTATATTTAAAGTGTTTTATAAACATTAGAATCAAAAACAACATTTAAGAAAGAAGTCAAGAAACTTGAGATGAAAGGGGTACATTTATCATATATACATATATAGATTAGAGTTCGAATAGCCCTATAATTTTTTCAATAGTGTTTACAAAAATAAGTTACATTGTATATTCATTTAAGTGATGTATGAAAGCATCGTGAATTATGTTGGAGACTCCTAATTCATACAACTCATCGTAATACAATTCCCTCATAAATATATGAAAACTGTCAACTTTCATTGAAACTTTCTGAACAAAGTCATACATTTCTTGGGGTTGGCTAACTTTTTTATCCTCGACGACAACCATTACGCGTCCACATATTTTCTTCATTGATTGTTCCATAAGTTTTTCTATGAAATCGTTTGAGGCTATTGATGTAGTAGGACTCGATGGAGGAGGACCGTTAATTGAGTCTTAGATATCAGAAATTTGTATTATCAAATTTTCATGACAATGCGAATCCATTTTTTTACAGAAACAATTATATATAGTAATATAAAATAAGAGTCACTATAAGAAAAGATTAAACATATAGTACAAAAATAAATCATAAAATGAGAATTAATAGAAATAAGAATTTATTATTCTACAATAATGATAGAATTGATAAATAATTTATTTTCTTCTTAAAAAAAAATGCAAGACATTAAAATTTAACTTCAAATTCAAAATATTTGTAATTGAGTTATTTAATTTATTAAAATTTGTACATTTCTAACACTATAGTATTATAATTTGTCATTATTTTTTTCACTTTGAAGTTTTGTTGTATTGAGATATTTGAGGGGTTCATTTTGTAAAATCGTTTACAAAGAAACTATTTTGAAGTCAAATATTTTTGCGTACAATTTTTATATAAACTCTCTATCATTCAAATTCATTCAGAAATATTTGGCTTTCTAAAAAAAATTGCATGTTTTTGGTTTTGTAAAAAAATTATGTTTGTGAGTATTAAAGATTAATGTGATTTCCATTTTCAATTTTTTGTAACAAAGAAAAGTAACAACTTGAGTTGTGTATCATAGATATATAACTCACTTGGTCAAATGTAGAGAAAATATATTCTGGAAAATGAATTTCTTGATAACTAATCCTACGGGATATTTTATTTATTAGTTATCTATAGTAGTTTTTTAGTAGTTTATTTTTATAACGTTTTGTTAGTTTTCTTCCAAGTGTCTCAACAATTCAGGTTGTATATATTTTCCCTTTTTAATTCTATTTTGTGTGTCGGTGTGTGCATTTTTATTTGTATTATTTTGGGCTTGTTACAGCGGTATCAGAGTCAAATTGTAGAACCTGTAGAAAAAAAAACTACAGGCTCTGGAGTTTTGATTTTAATTGTGAAGTAAATGATTTTCTTCCGTATAGTATAGAATACAAAAATAGATTTTAGATTGAACAATATATTCCAATGCATTCTTTAATTTGAATTGTTGGAATAGTTCTTTCTGGCAAAGAGAATTATCATGAATGGTTTCGACATGTTAAAAATACTCTTATTTCTAATGATCTGTGGGATGATATTTGTGAAAGCAAAGATGATAGTGCAGGAGAGCCACAACAACCTACAGATGAAAAAGAACTTGTCATCTGGAAGAGCAAAGATAAAAAGGCTTATGCATTGATTGCTTCCTCAATTACTGAAGAGGTAAGTAGACATATAATCTCTTGTAAAAATGCCTTTGCAGCATTAAAGAAGCTCAAAGATCTGTATGATTCTCATTCAAAACTTGAAATCATTTAGTTGTTAATGAAATTATTCAATTTAGAGTTGAAAGATAATGATGCAATGAAGTTGGCTTCTGAAATTAGAGCTTTATTTCATGATATTGAAGCTACGGGTGCAAAAATTGATCTTCAACTCACTGCTTTTATTAAAGCTCTTTATCCTATCTATTCACACTATCTTGAGTCTCTTCAAGCTAGTGAGAAAATGAAGGATATAACATTTGATAAACTTGTGGAAAAAAAAGCAAATAGAGAAAAATCCTTTGGGAAGAAGGCATCAGTTTCAAATGCTGAGACTTTATGTCTTGCACAGCAGGGGCAGACATCTAAAGATGAATTTTCTAGACAAGACACTAGCAATAGAGGTCATGGGAGAAGACAATCTAGTGGCAAAGGTGACAGAGGTGGCCGACAACATTCTCAGTCACAACACCAGCACAAAGATTATCAACTCAGAGACATCCAATTGAGAGATAAGCAATTCATCCAGTGCTATAGATGTGGAAAAATAGGTCATGGTTCCAACCTTTGTCGAACTCCTTGGGAGAAGATTTGTGATAAGAAGGGGAAACAACCAGACAAAGGTAATCCTCCTGAATCTGCACACTATGTTGTAGCACATTGTAATGTTGGGATTGAAGAAGTTTTTAGTACTTCACATTTTTCTTTGAATGATACTTGGTTGTTAGATATTGGAGCCACATGCCATATGACATCTATAAGAGATTTTTTTGAGATATTCAATGATCAAGTGGATGGAGTAGTATATTTTGCTGACAAATCTGAATTACAACCTTCAAGGATTGGTTATGTTACACTTAAATTACCAAGTCTTGTTGATTACATAATTTTTAATGTTCTTTATCTTCCACAATTGAAGAGAAATTTGATATCTCTTGTGAATATTAGACAACAAGGTCATTCAATGCATATGTTTGATGGCATCATTGAGATTAGACGATCTGTTGATTCTGTGATTGTTACGACCGAGCAGAAGTTGGAACACTTTTACATTTGAAAGGTACTTCATCAAATTCCCAGAATACTGCAAACTTCTCTTAGCATAGTGGTAACCTGTATTCTAGTTTGTTATGGCATGCAAGATTTGGTCACATTAGCTATGATAGCCTCAGGATCATGAAACAAAAAGGAGTTCAAGGGCTTCCCACTATTCCGAAACAAATTTCTCAATGTGATGCTTGCATTTTAGGCAAACACAGTAAACAACCTTTTCATGATTCTATGTTTCGAGCTTCTAGAAAGCTAGCTCTCATTCACTCAGAATTGTGTGGGCCTATGCCTATTCCATCAGCAAATGGAAATAAATTTATAATGACTTTTATTGATGACTATACCAGGATGTGTTGGGTTTATTTATTAAAATAAAATCTCAAGCTTTTGATAACTTCAAAAAATTTTATTTGTGGATACATAATGAAACTCAACTCAATATTGGAACTCTTAGAAGTGATAATGGTGGAGAGTACACTTCTAAATATTTTGAAAAATATTTGGAGGACAATGGTATAAAGCATCAAACCACTATTCCCTATAATCCACAGCAAAACGGTGTGGCAGAATGTATGAAAAGAGCACTATTGAATATGGTTAGATCTATGATGTTTTTTCAAAATGTGAAATTAATATTTTGGGGAGAAGTAGTTCTCTGTGCTGTCTACATAAAGAATAGAAGTTCATTTGTTGCACTAGAAAATAAATCTCCTTATGAAATGTGGCATGGTCATCTTCCCCATGTGAAGCATTTTAGGGTTTTTGGTTCCACCTGCTATGCTTTAATTCCTGAACAACTGAGAAATAAATTGGAAGCTAGGAGTAGAAAATGCATTTTTTGCGGATATTCTACAACTTCCAAAGCTTATCATCTATTTGATGAGGAAAACAAGTTTTTAATTTCTCCAGATGTTATATTTCTAGAATTTGAAAAAGATGCACCCACTAGTAATAAATAGTTTGCTCATCTTGATAGATTTCACTCGAAAAGATTCTATCATGAATGGGATAATGAACTTCCAACTCTTGAAGGGGGGATTCCTCTTCTAGATCAATCTCTGGAAGTTATAGAGAATGAGAATAATCTAAAAGACTCTAATGAATCTAATATTTCTTGTGAAGAACATGTTGCAAACGAATGTGAACTAGTTTCTCAAGAGCTTGTTGCAAAAGAAAGTGAACCATATTGTGAAGAATTTGATTCAAAGGCTCTTGAAATTGCGAAAAAATTAGAGCAACTAATCCATAAATCACTGTGGCCCAAGACAATTCCAAAAAGGTATGATGATTTTGAATTAAATTTTCTTGTTGTTGATGAACCTTCTTCATTTCAAGAAGCAACAGCTAGCGATGCATGGAAAAGTGCAATGCAAAGAGAGTATGATGCTCTCATAAAAAAAGGAACTTGGAGGTTGGTGGATCCTCTAATTGGAACCAAATCTATTGGCTGCAAGTGGGTATTTAAAAACAAATATAAAGATGATGGATCACTTGACAAACACAAAGCAAGACTTGCAGCAAAGGGATATGCTCGGAAAGAAGGTGTTGATTACACTGAAACATTTTCTCCTACAGCAAAATGGGGCACTATTCGAGCTTTGTTTTCTTTAGCAGCACAAAAAGGATGGAATATACATCATATGGTTGTTAAGACAACCTTTATGAATGAAGATTTGAAAGAAGATGTTTATATGTTGCAACCTGAAGGTTTTGTTATCAAAGGTCAGGAACAAAAGGTATGTAAATTGGCAAAATCTTTGTATGGTTTGAAGCAAGCATCACGTGCTTGGTATGAAAAATAAACTGAGCACCTCCTAAAAATAAACTACAAGCAGTTCCATCGAGATGATGCAACTCTTTTTGTCAAGAAAATTGGTAGATCAATTGTATATCTAGTTGTATATGTTGATGATCTTCTCATCAGAGGAAATAATGATGATTATATTACATCTATTAAAAAAGAGTTAAAGAAGGTTTTTGATATGACCGACTTAGGTTTACTTCATTATTACTTAGGTATTAAAGTCATTCAAAATCCTAAGTTTATTTGTATTTCTCAGAAGAAATATATTGGAGAGTTATTATGCAGATTTGGCATGGAAGATTGTAATTTTGTTTCCACTCCTATGGAGCAAAATTTGAAGATTTCTTCCAATGAAGGAAATGTTTTTGAAGATCCAACCAAGTACAAGCAGCTTGTTGGAAGTTTGATTTATCTCACCACTACTCGTCCAGACATTACCTTTGCAGTGGGAATTTTGTCCAGATTTATGCATAAACCATGTGAAGGATATTGGGTTGCAGCCAACGACTTTTGAAATATTTAAAAGGAACTCAGACTCTTGGCATAAAATATACAAAGGTTTTTTATTTCCACGTTACTGGCTATTTAGATTCAAATTTTGATGGTGACAAAGAGAATGGAGTATCTACTTCAAGTTATTTGGTGATTATGGGATCAGCTGCTATCACATGGAGATCAAAGAAACAAATAGTTCATGTTGACTCTACAACCCAAGCAGAATATGTAGCAGCAGCTCAAGCCACAAAAGAAGTTGTATGGCTCAGGAAAATCCTTGATGATTTGGTGGAGAAACAAATGACTTCAACATCTTTATTTGTTGATAACAATTCTGCAATACAATTGGCCAAGAATCCAAGATTTTATGACAGAACCAAGCATATCAACACCAAATATCACTTGATTTGACATCATGTTGAAGCCAAAACCATACAGTTGCAACATTGTTCTACCGAAGCGCAAATCGCCGATATCTTCACCAAAGCACTTGGTCGTGTCAAATTTGAGCGATTCAGAATGCTACTTGGCATGACAGATATCCCTTCAGATTAAGGAGGGAATGATAACTAATCCCACGGGATACTTTATTTATTAATTATCTATAGTAGTTTTTTAGTAGTTTATTTTTATAACGTTCTGGTAGTTTTATTCTAACTGTCTCAACAGTTCGGGTTGTATATATTTTCCCCTTTTAATACTATTTTGTGTCTATGTATGCATTTTTATTTGTATTATTTTGAGCCTGTTACATTTCTAATATTGCCTGATTCCCCTGTATACAACTGAAAACACACACAAATATAAATTAAGTATTATAATTGACTACAAAATAGCTAATACAAAGATCTACACATTTAAAACCAAACTGAGAATTTTGTATCTACACGTTTAAAACCAAATTGAGAATTTTGTATGTACACATTTAAAACCAAACTGAGAATTTTGTTTTTCCTTGTAGACAGTTCTATATTCTTTCAAAATTCATTTTTCCGAAGAGGGGATTTCCTTCTCCATCTTCAATGCACTATATATGGCTAGGGCCTTTTCTTTATATATGTCCTTGGTCTTATGGTGTGCTCCAGCCAATGCCGCCATGTCTAGCACATTTCCTTGCCCTTTTTCAGGATCCAGAATTGCCAAATGGCCAAGCAACAATGCTAAATATGTTGCATTCTTTGTCTAGATATCAGCAAATGCAGTTTCATCATACAGCCGAGAGTACATGTATGTCTTTTTATCACGGTCTGTCTTTTTTAGCTCACTCTCATCACCCTCGAACTTTGTAAGGATGATCTTTAGACAGGCTATGGCATTTTCCGTCTGTCTGTTTTGGCAATAGGAGAGCAACTCTTGAGTATCGGCCGCAAGGAATTTTGTCACTGGAGAGAGGAGAGCGACACAATGCATTCCTGTATATCAAACAGGAGAGTCCTTTATTATTTGGGCAAGACTGGTTTGATCAAATGATCGAAGACGTAGTCCATGTTGTTTGGACAGTCTGTTGTCGTCCCAGTCGGTACTTGATGCGACCCGGCCTGGAAGCACATTCTTGAGATGTTTGTACTCATCTCTGACTGTGATAACAAGTCCTTGTCCTGGTTGTTGTTGGCTCCCTGATGCTCTAGACATGGTGGTTCTCTCCGACCTGCCGATGCAATGGTTTAAGTAATTGCTGGGATCTGTGTGCTTTGGATTTTTTGTTTTTTGCTCTCAAAAATTAGAATATTTTATGTTAAATAACAAAATTATAAAAGAACATGAATTTGGTCGATCATAATTTGTTTGAGCCAGAGCAAATAGAGGTATAAAATAAGTTGAAACATAGCCTTTAGCTTTAAAAAAAAATTAAGAACAGAGTTAAATTTGTGATTAGCTGTAAACATGGAGCATTAAATTTATGGTTTATGAGGGCTACATTAGAGGGAGTATCACATCACAGATATTATGATATATTGTCACAAAATCTAAAAGGCTAGAATTAAGGACTGATGTTATTCAACACCATTACCACTAAAGCCCAATGTGTATCACAGAAGAGTAGAGGAGAAAATTAAGAGCGTCTACTTAGTTTCTATGATTTAGACATTGCCAAGTAAAAGTCTGAAGTCTGACTAGGTTGCTGAAATAAAAAAAAGGCAATGTCTGCTCAAAAATCTTAACCCAGAAAAAGGTTGTTGAAGCTGTCGTGGAAGTCTCAGAAGATTACTGTTCTACAAATGGGGCCAAAGATTGTGGAAAATGACAAACTGTTTACAAATCTGAAATTGAATTGTAGTTCAATAATTTAAATAACATTCTCAAAAAATTTAGGAGCTAATAGTAGCTTCTGTAATATGATTCTGTAATATGATTCAATTGATGACAAATAATATCAATTAAAAGGTGTCAAATTCATTATTATAAATGTAAAAACAACCATCCTTTAATGTATAAAATTTATTCATATCACACATTACAGAACGTGAGACAAGTGGTCGTACAATGATCGGATATGAATTTAAACTTTTCAGAAAAATTAATATATTATCATTACGTACGTAAGCAAACAAATCCTTATTACATAGCAAATATGTACAAAAAGGTTTCCTTACAAACGAAGTATAACTACTACTCAGAATATAGGCCCCGTTTGTTTGATGGAATTCGAGCGGAATTGACAGCGCAAATCCCAGTTTTGAAGGTAATCTGCCGTTTGTTTGTTAAGTTGCAAAACCTGGTTCTGACATCGAAACCCGGATTTGACCCAAAAATGGGCGGCGCGATCTTCCCACTGAAAAGGTGGAATTCAAAATGGAAACCGAGTTTTCAGTATTTTTGGACTGCATTTGATATATTTTCAGGTCCAGAGTCTTCGCGTTTTAAAAACGTGGTTTGCAAATAGGGTTTCGTCCGCTGCCAATTCCGCTCGAGCGCCGTTCATCTTCAAACACAGCAGAGGGTTTCAATGTCTGAGTTTTGATGTACAAAACCTTCGATACTATGGAAGATACACAGAGTCTTGTCCTATCTCCAATGCTTTAGTAATCTTTTCCTCCAAGCTTTCATCTGTCGAACGCCAGCAGAGAGGGTTTCATCTGTCGAACGCCATTCAGCCGAGGAAAACACAGCATGGTTTCATCTGTCGAACGCCGTTCTTCATCACGCGGAGGAGGAGGAGGATTAGCATGAGTTTTATGCTTCAGCAGTGTATTGTATTTGTGTTTATGCTTCTTCATTCAATGGTTTCCTATTTGTGCTTCATAATTTGTAGTGTTTGTGGTTGCAATTGTTAAAGTAAATTATTTTGTATCCAAATAAGAAATATTATCTATTGTCTGTACCTTTATCATGACTATTGAATAAACTGGGTCCATTTTCCTGTGGATAATCTGAAAACCATTGGGTGTCTAGCTTCATTTGA
>MU226050.1:3271081-3281333 GCA_018584345.1 Thuja plicata | reverse complement strand
ATAATTAATAAAAGAATTAATTATTAATGCACCTAAGAGAAAGCTTAAGCACTAAAGAGTAATAACTTAATTAATTAAATAAACATGATTTAATTAATAAGCAAACTAATGATTACTCTAACAAATACGGTGATATCAGAGATGCCTATACACCAGGTTCTATAGGTTTTTCTCTTTACAATTATTTTTATAAGAATGCTGATAAGGCCATACCAATATCAAACCCTTGGACTAGTGGCTTGGCTAGGTTAATTGTTCCTGATGTCTTTGTAGATGTAGACTTGTTTCTAGGTCTAGCAAACCATTATGACTCCTTGTCAAGGACAATTAAAAAGAATGATGGTACTACACTGTTAATTTTGAATAGGAATTCTTTTATGCAAGCTTTCTGTTTGTATAATACCATGTCCACTCAGATTAATATTACAAAGCAGGAGGAGAGATATAGGTTACAGCCTGGGATAGCTAGAAATCAATTACATAAACATATCCTTAAGGAGGTTAGAAACCACATTGTCCCTTTACCAGGAACTACACCTTATTGTTTCAAGGATTTACATTTTTATATCAAATACATTGCATATGCTTTGTATAAGGTGCTGGGTAGGGATGGAGGAGCTGAGAAGAGAAATGCTTGGATTTTGATGATGGTTTTGGATTTACAAGATGTGCATTCTAGTACCAGCTATGACTACATTCAATACATCATTAACAGGATGCATGAGGGGTTTGTAGCTATATAGAAGAAGGATAAAGATCCTGAATTTTTACAGTATTCTATCATGATGCATCTATTATTACATTTCAATTATGACATCATGGATGTAAACAATTTGAACCCCCAGAGAATTTTTCATGACTGGCCTAATCTATCCAATTTAGGATCAAGATATGGAATTTCACTTCCAAGGACTGTGATTTCTGTGGATTTGAGAATTGGATTGTCTACCCTTTGATGTAGAGCTTGGGTGTCAATAAAACTAGACTTCCAGTGAAGGTGTTACAACTACTGAGACCATGTGAGTATTTTGATAAGTGGGAAGGTGACCATAATTGGGGAGACTTCTTTTTAGAAGAGAATTTCACTATGATTAGAGTGTATGGATGTACACATCCTCCCCATGTCCTACCATATCATGTACCATCAAGAGTTTCAGCAATGGAATTTTGTTTGGAAACTTTTATTAACTGATAATGAACACTTTGCACCACATAGGAAGGGGACATTGACCCCTAGGTCGTTCAATATTTTTCAGTTTATAATTGGAAAAGGTGCTATTGATTTAGTAAGCAAATGGTTGGAAAGCTGTAAGATGGGAGTAGCATTGTATAGGTATATTGATCCAGAGGGATTTATTGTAGGAGCTAAGAAACTCCTAACTCCTACCATACAAAATACATATGTGCATGGTCTTTGTGTGGAGGAGGATGCTACTAGGAATATAATTGATGAAGAAGAAGTGAGAAATATAAGAGAAAAAATTCAAGAGTTGTTGAATTTAGAGAAATAGATAAAAAGAAATGGATTAGCCTTTGGAGGTTTTTACCCTGATTTACCATATTTTGATAAAATCAAAGCTATGCTAGACAATTTTTACACACTCTGTGAAAAATTGGATAGAGTTTTAGATGTAAAGAAGGGGGGAAAAGAACCTTAATATTCAGAGTCTAAATATGAAAGTGAGAGTGAAGAAGAATATGTTAATCCACCTCATATAGATCAACCACAACAGAATGTTGCAGAAGTAATTCAGGTACAAGGGGAACAGGGACACATTATAGATTTAACTGAAGTTTCTGAACCTAATGATATAGATGAGTCTACTACCAAGAGGCAAAAATTTTATCTTGGTCAGACATCTCATGATCAAACTTACATAAGAAAAGAGAGAAAAATGGATAGAGTAAGTTCTCTTGTTCTTGGCAACAGATTATATGATAATAATTTGAGAAAGGAAATCAGAAAGGGAAAAAAACTATAGCAAGAAGTGGAAGAAAACATAGAGTTGCCTCTCTGAACATGTATAGATGAGAGATTGATCCATCAATAGTGGTTCTTGGAAGATGATGATTTCATTAACACTGATGAATTCAAATATTTCCTTAGATGGCGAAAGAAGGAAGAGATCAGAGAACATTTGAGAATAACTTGTGAAGAAGCAGTGACAAATGAGGCTCTTTTGGCTCTACAAGCATATGATCCTGAAACTGAGGACATCACTCATGAGGAAGCTATTAAATTAGTGTTGGAAAGTGGCATGTTGCTTGATAAAGGCTGGGATTTAGCCTCAACATTTATAATAAATCAAATAAGAAAGAAACTAGATTTAAAGATGACCACTGAGATCCAAATGGGTGATATGATCAAGGGATTCAGATATAGTCCTAATTATCAAGCATTTGTCATGTGGAGTTTATGTCCTAAAGACCAGAAGCCTCAATTGCTAAATATTTAAGAGAGCATGGTGGGAAACCAAATGGTATCGATAGTCCAAAACACAAATGATTTGGAGATTTCCCAAATAATGACATATTGGGCACATTTGAATGAGGATAAGACAAAATAGTTGTCTGAGAAATGTGTTGTTTTGATAGATGAGGCTAGTTCCCTGGCCAAGGATAGAGAGTTGTGCCACATTAAGATTCATTAGCAAGATAAGGTAATTTCTGAATTGACTAAACAATTGTGTGAAAAGCCAGAAGTGGTATATGTACCTTCAAAGCAGCCCCCACAAATAGAAGAAAAGGTGAAAACATGGGGAGGAATAAAAGCAGATGATATGGCTAAGAAAGATAATGAAATTGCCACAAATGCATTGAGGAATATACTTCAACATAGGATTAATATCTTGAAAGATAAAATAGATATAATCGTAAATGCATATAATAAGTTACCCATGTGCATGCTGAAGTAACAGGGTATATCTCTGTTTTAGGACCTTTTTCACAACATGTTCTCCCAAGATACAACTATTTGAGAGATTAGCTTCTTTGCAACAACATAGGCCAGATTTGCCAGAGATTGTGATAGAGGTAGAAGATGAGATCAAAAAAGTAAATGTGACTTTACCTTTCTTTAAAGGTAAATTGCATCAGATAGACGCAAAAATGAACCTGTTTGAACCGAGTTTCAATAGATTTGTTCCTCCAATAAAGGGACAAGATGATCAAATTAATTCCTTGGAGGACTGGAGAAATGAATTTGACAGTAGACTACCTAGTAAAGAGGCATTTATTAGAGATTCTGATCTTGATTTGGAAGGTTTTACTAAAATTTTAGATGAGGCTTTTAAAGCAGAAACTGACATTAATAAATTCTTAGTTGATGTAAAAAATATAACCGATGTCAGATGGGAAAGGCAGAAAGGAAAACTATAGAGTATTCAGAGATTCAATTTGCCTATAGAGAAGGATTTGACAGCATGGGATTTGAAAACAAAACCAAAGAAAAAGAAGCCTATTGAAATAGATGAAGAAATCCTTGATGAAGAATAGGAAGGAACACTTGGCGCCTGATCATTGAGTACAAGGAGGTTAGTAATTATAAAAGACAAGTGTAGGTTAGCCTGAAACGATGGCCACTTAGTCTTAATACAAATATTAGATAATATCCTAAACACTATCAGACAAAGGCGCGAGAATTCATGTGAAGACAAAAGAAGATCAGTTTTCATTCCTTATTCTTGTCTTCCCACCGCTTGAACATTCTTGTTTTTTGTCTTTTCTATACTTTTAGGGTTAGGTTTCTTAAACCATCTGAAGCTTGTTGCATCCTTTCTTTAAGGATTCCAAGATGGTTTAAGACGTATATATAGATCAAATGTAATATTTTTGAAGAGGGATGAAATATATTGGCAAGCCAGACTTCTAGATTTCAATCTGTGTTTTTGAGCTTTTAACCTTGATATGTATTGAAGTAGAAATTTATGAATAAAATATAGTGCAACTTTATTCCATATTGTTATTGTCTCTTTTCTTATTGAGTGTACTCTTTTATGTTTAATTTGTAAGGCATGTTAAGCATATTTTCTACAAGGTAGCTATCTAATTATTTTAAAGTTTCTTCTAAGAGGAGAATTAAACCTTGTCAGTAGTTTCAAAGAGTACAATAGTAATTAAGGATTTGATATAATATTGTGGAAGTGATAGGGTAATTTGTTAGGCACTTTACCTGAGTTGTATGTAGGTTGTAAGGCATCTTATAGTACTTTTATTTGTTTTTCTGTGAATTTATATCTTCTGACTCTATAGCCCAAAGATAGGCACTGGTCTAAGAACTTGTTTGGTAATCCATCATCATCCAAAATATCTAATACTAATCAAAATCAATTACCTTCAGAGTGTATATTTAAAATTAATTGTATTCACAGAGATTATAGTTGGAGTTTGTTGATTTCTTAAAGAGAAAATCAAATAGCTTATTCCTCCTAAATTCATTAGAATTGTAAAAGGAAAGAAAGATGAAATTCCTTATTATGTTGTTGTATGTCACCATTAAGATAATGATTTGGATTGTTAAGCTCTTCCTCAGAATAATCATAGTTATTTGCATTGTCATTTATATATCCATATAAGAACAGAGCATTCAACACATAAGTAAAATCCACTCTAAAGATATTGTCAAGTGAGTAATCAATCATAGGTAAAACCTGCCTGAGTCAGTGGATCTCAAAAAAGAAGGAGGTGATAATAGGTATCCCCAGTGTTATCAAAATACCTCATTAATTAGTGTTTTCTATTGCTTGAGTCAGAGTATCAAGGCATTGGGATTCATAGAGTTATTTAAGTATTCAAGCATTTTTAGAGGCCCTGAAAAAAAAAACCCTAACAAATTGGCGACTCTGCTGGGGAATATAAGAAATATTTTTAAATCCTAGATTCTTTGGTGCAGTATTTATCAAAATATCCAGACCAGTTTCGGTTGAGTTTTCCCATCTGATTCACTTAACAAATTGGCGACTCTGCTGGGAATTTCAAGTGATTACAGATCATACCAGTTGTAGTTGTCAGAATTTTCTATTAATAGTATTCATTCATTCCTAACTATTGTTGGGTGGCAAATCTAAAAGAAAATCTATGAGATTAGTGCAAATTTAGTAAATATCTCTCAGAATGAATACTAGGTCAAGGATGAAAAATAATCTTGAGAAGGTTTTAGATGGTGGAATCTAATCATCCTATAGGAAGGAAATGTCCTGGAGGAAGAAGAGAAACCAAGTTAGCATTGATAGTGAAGTAGAGGAAATTGATGACAATATAAGATGTTATGCTCAAAACAATCAGTATTTTCCACTTATTAGAAAAGCTTCAGATGAAGAGAAAGCTAGGATTATTGTAGATTTAGTGAATAAGGCTAGAAGCAACTACCATTTAAGAAACAGAGTAGTGGGTGGTACTAGTAGTCAGCAATCAGGTGTCTTTATAAAAGAAAATAAAGTGGATACCAAATATATATAAAAAAAGGAAGGACCTGGGGAAAATGTAAATAAGCATAAGGTCAAAATTATTACAAAAGCCTTAGAACCAAATGTTGTACAATAAGGAGAATTTAAAAGGCAAGTAAAAGGTACTCCTATTCTTAAGATGGAAAGAAAAAGGTTAAAAGAACCCACTCTAAATGAACATATTGAGGAAAGCGACATTATTATTGATAAATCAAAGTCCTCAGACGTGAAATATACTTTAGTGGACATGGGTCACTGTTTATCCCAAATGACAGTAAAGGTGCCATTTCTAGAAATGATGAGATTTAAAGAACACAAGGAAAAGGTGTTGTCATTATTAAACAATGTGCCTATAATAAAAGTCCAAAGTCCAGAGAATGTTGTTAAGAAACTGTTAGTGAATAGATTTGTCTTTCTAAAAAAATCCTTTTAAGTTTACTCTATCACCCTTAAAAGACATACTATTTATAATAGTTGGGTAAGTATCTTTTATGATCCCTTCCCTCAGAAATTTATAATAGGTATAGCTCCCTAATAAGATATTCAATGAAATTAAATAATGATTCAATCAGTTAGCTTTTAACCAGAAAGCTTATAATAACTGAACAATGAGTAGGAAGGAAACACAGTCACTTCCACAATTGCATTTCAATAAAAATATAAATGACTTCTCGGCCAAATATAATAGAGAGTAGACAAAATCTAGAATTTAGATATTATGAACCAAAAAACAAATGTATAAAATAGGATAAACAATATGTGAGCACATGACACCTTACTTTGGTTTGTAAACAACACAGATTCAATAACCTTACTGTCATATATTTCAGAAATTACTACACAGATAATTGCTTGAAATCTATTTTGTTCATAACATTTAACAATCCAAACTATAATTATCAAAATCTATATCTATCAGCCAAAAGGTTTTTTCCAACCCTTTAAAAGTTTGAGCAGCTAAAATAAATAGCAGCAGAGCACCGAGAGGCCTCCAAAAAAATATGGCCTCTCGGGAAAATAGTTAAGTAACTAAACCACCAAAAGAGGACACACATCCTATAAAGTTTTCATGTTAATTCAGTAAAAGTAAATAGCCAAATCAGGCTCCTTATCAATAGCACGATCCTCGCTCCCCACTGGACTTCCTTCTTCATCAGTAACTGACTGAGTAGGCTTTCATTCTTTATATGCTTGAACCAGTTCTTTCACGAGCGACAGATGCAGGATCTTAGAATTTACTATTCAATCCATAGAGGCATCTTTGATCCACCTTAATTTCTTTACCTTCTCAATGACATTGGATAACTGATCGACACACAGATAAAGCATAGATTCAATCCTCGCTATCTGAGTTAAGTCAGAGGCTTTAGGATTGATCTTTTCCCTCATAGTCTTAATTTCTGAGTCAAAAGCATCAAGAGCACCCTTTAGTTCTTTCTCACCAAATACTGATGGGTAGGTATAAGTGAAATTAATCACTTTCAACTCATTCAAGGCATCTTTTTGGATCTGTTTAGCTTTAGTTTCATATTCCCTATTTTATGCAATAGTACCCCTAATCAGAGCAATGTGCCAACTAATATTTTTCCTGAGGATGAAGAAAAGAGAATATTTGGCACCCTTTAAGGAATTTTCTAGATAGAATTTATTAAAGCCGTGTCTCTCTATCTCCATAAATTTTGTCATTGCTGACACCCATTTTTCCTCTTTTGTATTCCAGACCTGGCGTTGAGCTTGCAATTCTCCCATCACTGTCTCGGTGTCATGAAGAACTGAATGTGAATCTTTAATGTATTGCCTGTCATTATTGAGCACTTGAGACATCCACTCGTCAATTGAAGAAACCAAAGTCTGCCCCCTTTGAACTTGATTCAGCAAGGTTTTACTTTCTGCAGAATTGGGGTCAAACACCTGAGATGATTGGGACAGCAGGGTAACATCAAAGTTGCAAAATGTATTGATAAATTGGGAAAGTGAGAAAATGGTTTGCTTCAATTCCTTCTTCTCCTTGCTATCTTGCACTGATGTGATCAGCATCTGTTGGGATGTTTCCTTGAAAAGGTGGTTCTCTCTTGCTCTGTCCATAGTCCCTAACTCAATTTTGGTTACCTCAAAATCTTCAACTGCCACATCCTTCTTTTCTTCCTTTGGTCTGTAAGTAGCTACCTCAGCTGTCCACTTCCCTGTTTTAGCATCAGAAAACATGCGTGTTGTACTCTTCACTTTCTTGGCCTTGGGAGTCTTTTGAGAATATTTACTAACAATATCCTGGACCGGAATTGATACGGGAATCAAACTCTGTTTCCTATTAACTAAAGAAGTTAACCATTTGGGTGTATCATTAGTTGTTGCTGGCTGAGGGCCAACTTTAGTAGGGGTGTCCATTAAATCTAGGGTTACATCATCGAGGTCAAAAATATCTTTCCCGATTTGGTCATCATCTCCAATTTGATAGTTCAAATCTCCAAACTTGTCATCCTCTAGGTTAACTGTTTCTGTCTTCTCCTGAGTCATCTTCCCTTTTCTTTGTGACCGGGATCTCGATTTGGTAATGCGTTGAGTAGAGGCCATAGTGGAAATTTCTGCAATAGACTTCTTCTTGGAATCTTTCTTCTGTTGCTTATTAGAGGAACCTGCATTACTAGATGGTTTAGGCGAATTAGAATCAGAGGGGGAGGAAAATAAAATTGAAGATCTAACTCCAATTATTTTAGGACTAGACTATTCTCTGTTTTCCTGCAGCCATTTTTCACTTAGTTTGAGCACATGTTGTGTGTTGCATTTAATGTTGTCTTCCTCCTTTTTTGACCAATAAATATTTATCTCTTCGGTGTCTAGAAGTATTTTGAAATTGGGTTCAACCAAGTCAGAGCCGTCATCTGTTACCCCCTCTATGCTGAACTGTATTCTCATGGACAAAATTTGGGAAATGCAAAGTTTTCTATGGCCTCTCATCATGACTTGGGACTCATTTGAAAAATCCTCCCAAAAATTCTCTAGATGGGGAGCTGGAAACATGTGAGATCTAATACTTAGGCTCTCACTAGCAAAGTTTTTGTTATCAAAGCCCATTCGCTCCGTATAATAATTGAAATCAAAATGACCAAGGTCACTTCCAATACTTATTGCATCTTCAATAGTTAGGCATGAAAACTTTCCTAGCTGTAACGGCAAGATTTTCTCCCCTCCTTCCACAGGAAGAAAATGTTTACGTACAATAGCAAGCTGTCTACAAACTTCTCCAAGGATGAAACAATCAAATTCAGACCTAGGAAATTTTTTAGGGGCATCTTCAAAACCACCAATTCTTATATAAGAGAACCTAGGGAACTAAATATAAAACCTCCCAAATCTAGTCACAAATTGCTAAGCTTCTGAACTCATCCTCTTGGCTGAATCTCTGGACATCTCGAAACAAATCTTACCCATAAAGGTGTCATGAACCCTTCTGTAATTCTGAATCACATTGTCTTTACGAAGCATAGGAAAATATTCAAAAACACACATGCCATCAATCCAAGGCTCATGAATCATACCATCCCATATCCTACTACATGCTAGACAATACATCAGATAAGAAGACATGAAAAAGATACATCTAGTAAGCTTGGAACTATTTAGTTGTTCTCTCATAGATTCTATAATTAATTCGTCACAATCCAACTTCTGTTTTCCCTCTAAAACAATTTCTACATAACAGACCAACCAATCTGAAAACAAGGAAGCCTCAGGTGACCGTCTGACTCTATGTAATATTACCATAATATCACTAATGTATGGATGCACATGAATTCTACTTAACTTTTTGGGTAAGCAGGAACCTCCCCTTTAGGCATTTAATAACCAGTGCTTTGCTATTGTTGTACGGTTTGCATCAACATTTGGCTTGAACTTAACAAGAGATTGGGTAGGAGAGAAAGCGGAAAAGGTTCCCTCTTGGATTTGGAAAGTTGAAGTGATAATTCCTCTATTCATAGCCAATAACACCTCACCATTTATTTTAAGAATTTATTCGGTTCACTGGTCATAATGTCTGATAGACTCATGGACAAGTTCGGGAAATACCATTGCAGGAGGGAAGCAAGTGGCTACACACAACCCACTACTTAAAATTTCAATAAAAGGAACACTCTCCTCGATAGATGTAGTAAGCTTATCAGCTATTCCTTCAACATCATATCCCTCTAAATTTGTGTCTGTTACAATAGGATTTTTGCACACCAAACTAGACACACTCCTAAACAAATGGAATGCAAACTTCATTCTTGCAAGAACAGACTGAGAATTGCTACAAAAACTCCCATAAAATTCACAAGCTCTTAAATTTAAACACTAGAGGAGAGACAGCCTGACTTACCTTAATCACTATGGAAAATCCTATAACCAAAGCTCCAAAAACCCTTACCTCCACTCTTTGCGCATACAGACAGCGACAGTATTTCAAAAAAATAATGAACGCTAAGAAGGGTTTTAATAAGAAACACCACGAATGACTAATTAATTGCCCATAATTAAGCCAATAAAAGCTTGAAGAATGAAGTGACCACTCACACACATAATCATTTATTTCCACTTGCGCAAACTTTTATGCTGCACAAATTCCTCATTAATTCGACAACTCAGACATGACTTAACGGCCGCCAATATATTTCTTCATTAAAAGCCTTTTCTAAGTGGGGTCCTGGTGCAGGAGCACCCAAAGACATGAAGACCATAATGACACCAAGGATGCATGGTGGGATCTCTCAGGGGTCCAAGGGACTCAATTATAATGTTTTAAGGCCTATAATGGAATTTGATTGTAATAA
>MU226050.1:3242365-3255226 GCA_018584345.1 Thuja plicata | reverse complement strand
AGAACAATATAAGGTTAATTTACCGAGTAACAGCAATATATATTAAGACATCTAAGGGACTTGTGGATTTATTTTTGTGGTAACTGATTCACCCCTCCCCTCTCAGTTACTCCATCCATATTTCCAAAAACTTCGTCCCACACTAAATTTCTGTAATGTTTTAGACACTCATTTTTTACTATAAACTGACCCTTTACTTGTTTAACGATAAGCTCAGCATCACCTTTCACAACAAGTGCCTTTATTCCCAATGTCTTTGCCTCTCATAACCCTAATAACAGAGCCTCATATTTGGTGGTATTATTGGTATTTTTAAAATCTAGTTTTTAAGAGAGGGATATATTGATCATTGGGCCCTTTATAGACTACACCAGCTCCAGAACCCACGGTAGCACAACTACCATCAAACTCCATCAACCAAATTTGATGATTTTCATTAAAGTCCTCACAAATAGGAGGGGCTTCATCTGAGAATATCATGTAATTACCAAACTCACAGTCTCGGAATAGAATTTGTGCCTTAGGATCATTAGATGGAATTATAGTGTATTTATTTTTAGCTTTAGGTTCCAGTTTGACCTTTTTCCTCCCAATGGTGAGCAAGCACTAATTTTATTACTTTTTATGCACCTTTTTTTGGCAAGTGATTAGTTTTGGAAATGTGATTCACTTTTTGGTTTTCATTAATGGCAACATATCTGGGTTTGAGATCGATTCTTTTGAAGTTAAGTTTTGGTATGTCTAAAATTGACTAAGTATAGAAGCAAGGATATAGTATTGTTTTGAACATTGAAGATAGAGATTGATTACTTAAGGCATGTGATCTTAGAGGAAGATAGTATGAAGTATGTATGACCTCCACCTAAGATCGATTTAGATTTGGTTAGGTTTATGATGATTTATAAGGATTTGAAGACTGATAGAAAACAGAGAACAGTGATACAGAGCACTTGGACAACAACAAAGAATAAGGGAGTATTACTTGGACTCCAGCAAATTGAAGTTGTATTTTTGTTGTTGATAGTCTATAATTTGAATATGCAAGAGCACAAACTATGAATTTGATATTTACTATATTAAATGTATTTTTTATTGAAGGTCAACTTAGTATCGTTTGTAATATTCATACTAAGAGCTGAATTTGTAAAGTTGATAGATATATATGTAAGATATTTTTGGTAAAGATTGAGGATGTATGTGTAGTATTTTATCTATAAGGGTAGACATATGAATGATAGAGCTATAAACAAACTATCAAATCATTTGTGATGCTTTTTTTGTTTAGGAATGAGAACCTTTTGTAACAAAATTACATTGTAAGAGTTGTAAGCTCAGAAGCCCCTAACAGGGTGTTGTAAACCTTTAATAGGGTTTTTATTCCTCTAACAAGGATGTACTATGTAATATTTAGCTCCTAACAGGGCTAGGTCTTCTTACAGGGACATTATACTTTAGTACATTCTTGTGGGTATCATCCCCACTGAGGTTTTCCCTTGGCCAAGGTTTCCTCGTAAACTAATCATGGTGTTATGAGTATTCTGTAATTTTCTTATGTTCTTTAATTTACTGTAAATGCATGATTAATGTTTAAGTTGAAGAGGAATTAGTTTAAAGTGCTATTATACTGATTCACCCCCCCTCTCAGTATAATCTAATCCTAACAATTGGTATCAGAGCTTTTGGCCCTTGGAGAGAAAGTCTAACAACTTGAGGGAGATCATAATGGATTTGAATAGTATACATGAGAACTTTGAAGCTGCACTTGAAGACCTTGACAATGCTAAAGAAGAAAATTGTGAATTGAATTTAAACCTTCGAAGAGCTGAGAAATTCATAAAGAAACTGAAAGAACAACTTGAACTTTCTAGAAGTCAGAGAGAAGACCTTGTGGTTCATATAAAAGAGGATTTAGATGAGGACAATTCAGATCGGGTGAAGCAACTAAAAGAAGAGATTGAGACTCTGAAGCTTGAGAAAAAGAATATGGCTAAAGAAATATAGATGCAAGAGGATGCTAAGAAGAAAGCTGAAGAAACCTTAAACAATGCATTGAATCAAATGAAGAATGAAGCTGACAGCTACAATAAAAAATACTTGGAATTAGAGAAACACAATCAGATTATGAAAGGTGAACTTGCTGAAGAAAAGAAACATATTAAGAAACTACACACCAGCAGTGATTTGATTAATGAAAAACTAGACAAGCAGAAACCTAAAGGTGACATGACAGGCATTGGCTTTAATAGAGCTGAATGTTCAAATAATCAGGAAGAGAAATTAGATGAGAAGATTTATGTTGAGAAACCATCTATTGGAGAACCTAAAGATCAAATCAAACCTTTTAGAGGCAAATGTTTTGGTTATAATAGATTTGGACACATGAAGAGAGACTGTGGAGGTAATGCCCCTTTTAGAACTTTTTCTGGTTATTGTTTTAACTGTAGTGGATATGGGCACAAGAAGACAAAATGTAGAAAATCTAGTTATAGATAAGACAATGGAAGAGAACCTATAATGAAACCTACATGATACAGATGTAACAACATTGGACACATTGTGAAGTACTATAAGTTGCAAGCTAATCAAGAAATAATACCACCTATATGTTACAAATGCAATAATACATGACATATAGCGAAGTTTTGTAGGTATAATGGAGTAGATAACATAAGAACACCACCTCCTATGAAACCTTAGAAGAATGGAAGTGATAATGGTAAGAGTATTGTAGATGTGAAGAGTGATTTTGAAAATTGTTTTAAGAAAGCAAAAGACAAAAACAGTGGTAAGCTCTGGCAAAAAAAAGGAGAAATTAAGACATCAATTCAGGGAGAGTCAATAGATGCTACTGGATCTTCTCCTAAAGGTAGAAAGAAAAAATCAACCTAATTGGCTTATCATGGCCTTAGGGGGAGCATTAAATGAAAAACAATAGAATTTATCCTACCCTAAAAATCATGTAGTGAGATCATGTGAGCTTGGGAATATGCTAAGACAATATCATGGATCATATATCTAAGAGTGCATCATCAGCCGACTTGTATATTTTGATTGCAAGAATTAGCAGCTGACTAGACAGTTTGAAGTGAAAAAGAAAGTTATAACCTAACTTATATAAAGAACCGTGTTATGATCTACTTATCCACCATTTATCAAGGAGCGAGCCAAGGAGATCAGAGAGAACAAGCATTCATATTTTTCTACACTGTTGTGCGTGATCTATTGGAGCATAAACTCAGATTTCTACATGAGAAAGGTATTCTACATCATCTTAGCTATGGATGCACCTCTGATTTTTTATGTTATTGATTGTCCTAGATACAAATTCAAGAAACATCCTTATAGGTCATGTGAAGAAGATCTAGAAGGAGAATTTTCATAGACCCCACATGGCATACTTCACATAGAAGACATTAGGGCTTACATTCACAATAAGTATGACATAATTGGAGACAGGGAAATATTCACAGAAATTGAAAACATGTCTAAAAATGGAATCATGAAGGAAGAATGGAAACACATCAGCCAATTGAGTATAATTAAGATTATAGATTTGTGCGACTTCGATGAAAACAAATGGTTTAAAATACTTATGAGCAGGGTTCGTGACCAATTAATATGGATTGGTAGCCAACCTATGAAAATATGTAGCGACCTAATTCATGAGATTACTAGTTTAGATAACACTTGAGTTGTATTCACTGCAGAGAAACATGTTAAGAAAGAAGTCAAAATCCTAACACAATCGAAGTGGGATACAAGGGAAATGATAGTACATGATATTTTCCAACAAGATTTAAGGTTGATTGCAATGATACTTGGTTACAAATTCTACTACAGTAGAAGACCTAACTCAGTGTTAGCTGGAGTGATTATAATGGCATGAAGAATTATAAAATAAAACACATAGTACAATCTATGTGAAGTATTGGCACAACAATTACTTGAAAATGTAAAGCTTTTGAAGAAGGAAAGAACAAAAAATTTCAGGTTTGGATCGTTATTGGTACACATGTTCATTCATATTGAGCACAAGTTTCCTGGTCTAAATCCTAGTGGCTAAAAATCTGGAGTACCTACTAGTATACTAAGCTCACAGAGTTACAAAAGTTAGAGCACTACTTGGGTAGATGGAGAACTATTTGTAATGATAAAAATTATACAAAGAAAAGTGAAGAGTAGATACAGAATACATGAGGACATTATTGAGAAGTATAACGATACAATTTTTTTTATGGTTGAAACAGACTGTGTATGTTTTGAGGCAGTTACACCTAGGAAGAAATGATGTTACCCTATGGGCTATGAAGTGAATTATGAAGTACTCACCATGAAAGTAGAACATATTCTTGCATCAAAAGTTGATATATTAGAAGAGAGATGGGGAACCTATGAGGAGAAGTCAAAAAAGGTAAGAGAAGAATAATCTACAGGATCAAGGAAAAGGAAAATTGCTAACCTCATTCATGACTGTGGTATAAAGGCTGGTCCGTCACAGGAAGAACTTAAGGAAGTAAAGAGGAAGATGGAAGAGAGATCCCTTGGAGTGGAAAGTGGAAGCACTGATGACCCTTTCACCCCTGAAGTAATTATGGTTGACAATACACCTCCATCACATCCACAGACAGAGAAAGCAAAGGATGTTACTCCTAGAGTTACTAGATCTAGTATGCAGACTAAAGAGAAGAGTGCAGTTGAAGAAGAAGAATTAGTTTAAAGTTATATTATACTAATTCACCCCCCTCTCATTATAATAAAATCCTAAAAATTGGAGAAGAAAGAGTAAAGTAAATAAGGAGAAGGAGAAAATAATGTATAAGGGAAGAAGTGAAAAACAAAATAGAGAAAGAAGGAGAGACTATTTTTTTTTGTTGGAACACTTAGTCATTTTTTTTGTTAAGTGTTTCCATTAATGCCAAAGGGATATATTGTTGGAAAGTGATATATTTTGCATGATGAGATTCACTTTTGGTTTTCATTTATGGAAACAAATCTGGGTTATAGATCGATTCCTATGAAGTTGAGTTTTGATGACTGCAATTGACTAAGTACAAAAGTAGAGATACATAGGTATTTTGGGTATTGAAGATCGAGATCAATGAATTATGGAAAGTGAGATTAGAGGAAGATAGTATGAGGTATATGTGACCTCCACCTAAGATTGATTTTTTTTTTGTAAATTTTACAGCAAGTTAGAGAGACTTGAAGACAAACAGGCAACAATAGAACAGTGATACATAGCAGTTGGATAGAAGCAATGATTCAAAGAGTATGACATGGACTCCTAAAAATCGGAGTTGGATTATGGTTGTTGATAACCTATAATTTGATTATGTAAGAGTGCTGACTTTGCATTTGATATTTTTTTATTATATGAATTTTGTATTGAGAGACGAATATGTAATATTTGGTTAAGAGGGTCGACTTAGTTAAGAGATAACATATATATAAGGAGAAATTTTTGTTGAGCGAAGAGATGATTGATGAGAGATGATTGGATGGATAATATGACATGTGAATTGAAGAGAAGAGGATGAAAAATATAATTTATGAGCTATGACATGAACTATCTAAGAATTCAAGATGCTTGTTTTTTTAATTACTGAGAACATTTTGTAAACAAAATTACATTGTAAGAGTTGTAAGCTCAGTTGGCCCCTAACAGGGTGTTATATACCTTTAAAAGGGTTGTAATTATTTTAAAAAGGAAATGTACTATGTAATATTCAGCTCCTAATAGGGCTAGGTATCCTAACAGGGACACTATACTTTAGTACATGCTTTTGGGTACCATCCCCACTGGGGTTTTACGTTGGTTAGGGTTTCCTTGACTACAGAATTATGGTGTTATGAGTACTATTTTATTTTCTTATGGTCTTTTCATTTCTACAAGTATATGGTTAATGTTTAATTGGTTGAAAATTTTGAATAATTTTTGTAATACTGATTCACCCCCCTCTTAGTATTACCTAATGCTAACAAAGTATGTCTTTGTGAAAGGTGAGTTGTGGTGGAGAAGAAATGAAGGAGTCTTGCTCAAAAGTGTAGACCATAACAAGTCTAGGGACCTGTTAGAACAAGTACATAATGATGTATGTGGGGGGAATTACATGGCTAAAATCACTACACGTAAGATTTTGAGATCTAGTTTTTGGTGGCCTACCATTTTGTCAAAAAATGTGATGCTTGCCAAAGATTTGTAGGTAAGCTCAAATTTTATGGAAACTTACCTTTAAAACCTGTCACAGTTGAAGTACCTTTTCAAAAGTGGGGAATGGAATTTATTGGAGAAATTCCTAAAAAATCTAGTGGAGGGCACTCATGCATTCTAGTGATGACTGATTATTTTACTAAGTGGGTTGAATCTATTCCCACTAAGAGAGCCACCAGTAAGGTTGTAACTGATTTTATGTTGCAAAAAATCCTCACTAGGTTTGGTTTCCCATAAAATATAGTGGTAGATAATGCAACGTGCTTCAAATCTAAAAAATTTAATAATTTTTGCCAGCTATATGGGACCAAAATTTCTTATTCTTCCCCATACCACCCATGGGGAAATGACCAAGTTGAATCCAGCAATAAAAGCCTTATAAAAATTTTGAAAATAGTATTGAATAAAAATAAAAAGGCTTGGGATTCAAAGTTGAAACAAGCACTTTGGGATGATAGAGTGACGGTGAAGAAAGCTATTGGTTGTGTGCCCATTGAAATAGTATATGGTATACATGTTAGCTTTGCACAAAATATTCTATTATAGATGTACACTCTTATGATGAAATAAAACTGATTGAATGCTTAAAAATGATAAGTTGATGATCACCGAGTTGTAGAAAGTAAATGCAAGACATTAAATCAGTTAGTGTATTATATTTTCATTGATGTCAACTTGATATAATCTGATTGGTCATATACATATTGTCATGGAATTCAAGAAATCAAAGAGATAAAGTTTATGTTATCAGTAAACAAATAAAGCCAGTGTACACCGCGTGACAGTAAACAACGATGAACATTGCACACCAATGGACGAAGAACCCCAAGCAGTCATAGTGTAAATTGAGCACTACAACACCGAGAATAACATAAGTGGTCACCGAGAAGAATTGAAGATGATGCCCGAGGACAACTGGAGTCAATGACCGAGAAAACTAAGAGTTAATCACCGATCAGAACTTGAGTAAGGAAACAAAAAAGCACTTAGCTGGAAGGAGATATAATTAGAGTTCACTGATTGATTAATTTATTTATATCAACTAGTTAAAATAAATATTCAAAGCTATTTTTATTCACAGTTGACAAGGAGAAATCTACAGGATAAAACTAAAGCTATGCTTTAAATATTAAAGCAATACATGTTGAGATTAGTGGGTCAAGAAATCTATCTACATTAATAAGAAGAAAGGCAAGGATAGTAAATGATGAAATCATGTCTATATAAAGAGACAAGTAATTCATTATCAAAAAGAGGAATGCTGAGAATAATTCTGGTGAAGATAGAAGTCTTCATGTAGATCTGATCAAACGGGTTGAAGAACAGAGCCAAGAATTCTGCAGACACTGAGAAACAAAGAAGAAACAACATTCACCGAGAAGAAATAACAAGAGGGGAACAAAGGAATAGAAGAGAATATTGATCAGAGAGGTGTTATGGACTTACAATAGATCTAAAAATCTGCAATGCAAAGTTGTATTAATGAACAAATCATTTACTGTTTCAGTTTAACCATTGATTTAGAAAATCTCTTAACCGAGTGGGATTTAACAGTCCTTAATGTATTGAGATACTCAAGAGTATCAAAAGGTTTTTCTTGTTGACATCATAGTGAATTCCCTAGGTAAAAATACTAACCAATGGTTTTAAATCCTCTAACAAGGTCACACTTAATAGTATGTTTGTAACCTTTAACAGGGTCGGCTCTTCACCGAGATCACTTTAGAAGAGTAAAAATTTTGGGTTACCGGTCCCAAGTGGTTTTTCCATTAACAAGGTTTCCACGTTAAAATTCATGTGTCAAATGTGTATATGGTTCATTTCTTTAATGTTTTGCTTTACACATTACTAAAACATGATTGGTCGGTAAACACTAAGTTTATTTACTGCTATTCGGTAAAGATTAAGAAAAGGATGAATAGTATAATCACCAAGCTATATATATATATATATATATATATATATGTTAGATTTACATAAGGCATACATCCTTGAGGACTAAAGATAACTAGAGGTTTTATATATGTGATATAACTTTTGGTTGAATTATTGGATTAATTTTTGAGGCCACTAATTCACCCCCCTCTTAGTTACTCTAACAATTGGTATCAAAGCTAGTGTGCTTGGAAGAGAGTTTCAAAATTCAAGCTAAAGATCAAGATGAGTAAAATGCATGTGCATAAATTTAACAAAGACAAATTTTCATCATGGAAAAGCAGGATAAGAATCCACCTACAGGTATTAGAATTGATGTCACATAGTGCTTGGATACTAAATTTTTTTTACCTACTGGACCTCCGACAGTTGATCAATTGAGAGAGAAACTTGAACAGGATTCTATGATGATATAGCTTTCTTCCTCACTCTGCAATGATGAATTTGAAGATGTCAAATCATGCACTACTCCAAACAAAATGTGGGACAAACTCAAGCTAGTATATGGAGGAGATAAAAATGTGCTGAGAGCTAAGGCTGAAAGCCTAAGAGGAAAGTTTGATGACCTAAGAATGAAAGAAGGAGAAATCATCACTTAATACATTATCAGAATCAAAGAGGTTGTTAATGCTATCTAAGAAGTAGGAGGTGTACTTGAAGAAGAAATAGTGGTAAGTAAAATTCTAAGAACCTTACTGCCTGTTTATGCCATTAGAGTATCTGCAATACAAGAAATGAGAGTAGTAGCAAATAACAATGTTACTCTAGATAGTTTTATTGGTTGACTTATTTCATTTGAGATGAATAACTTTGACAACATTGTCTTACCAACTATTGAGTCTGCATTCAAATCTTCTTTGAAAATAAGTAAATCAAGTCATAAACACACTATGAGAAATGATATTGAAATTGATAGTGATGAACAAGAACTTGATAAAATTGAAGCACAAATGGCTAGAAAATTACAAAGAGGAAAAGGTAGATACAAAGGTAAATTATCATTGGTATGTTTTAATTGCAAAGAAATTGGACACTTTGCTGCTAGATGCCCTAACAAGAGAGAAGATGAAAGAAATAATGACAGATCTTATGAAAAGAATTTTGACAGAAGTGATGACTGAGATTACCGAAGAAACTACCACTCTGATAGAAGAGATAACTGAGACTACAAGGACAAAGGAAAGAAGGCTTGTTACATGGCTGAGAAAAAAGCTAAAAATACTGACACAGAGTTTGATGAAGATATTGAGGTGGTATTTTCTGCTATGAAGGATGATTTAGACAAAGAAGAAAGGTATGTTGAAACTGCACTCATATCTAAGGTTAGTAAAAATGATGTCTAGATTATTAATAGTGGATGTACTCACCACATGAATGGAGATAAGGAAAATTTTGAAAATTTCAAAGATTATAATGGTGGATCAGTTAGGATGGGTAATGACTCACCTTGTCCAGTTGAAGGTAAAGGAACCATCATGTTAAATAATCTGATCAGATGTGAAAATGTATATTGGGTGAAAGGACTTAACTATAATCTATTGAGTTTTTCACATATGAATAACACAGGACACCAAGTTGCATTTGAGAACAAAAAGGAAAAGATCTATAATGAATTAGGAAGGTTGATTGGTACTGGTGAACAGACAAAAGGTAACCTATTATACCTTGATGATATTAAGACCAATTTTTAATTGGTTATAAATGAAGACATTTGGTTGTGGCATAAAAGGTTATATCATGTGAATTTTGAAAACATGGTTAGGATAAGAAAGAAGAGAAAGGTAAGAGGCTTACCGAGCATGTCAAAACCTGACCATGTCATCTATAAAAATTGTCAAAAAGGTTAAATGATAAAGTCTAGTTTCAAGAGAAAAACCTACACATCTAATGCTATTCTAGAGCCAGTATATACTGACCTATGTAGACCAATGAGAACAACAATATATTATGGTGATAGATACTTCACTCTATTTGTTGATGATTATTCTAGTATGATGACTATTATGTTCTTAAAAGAGAAATTAGAAGCATTTAAGATGTTTAAATGGTATAAAGCTATAGTTGAAAAATAAAGTGGAAAAAAACTAAAATGTCTAAGGTCAGATGGAAGAGGAGAATTTATTTCGGATGAATTCACTAACTTTTGTAATGAGCATGGAATTACAAGACAGTCTTCTATAGCAAGGAAACTACAACAGAATGTGATTACCGAGAGAAGGAATAGATCAATTGTTGATTGTGCTAGAACACTAATGATTGAGAAAGGCATCACACATAAATTCTGGAGATGAGCTGTTAGTACTGTTGTCTATACATTAAACCAAGTTCAATTAAAGAAAGACACCAATAATACACCTTATGAGTTATGGTATGGATACACACCTAATGTAAGTTACTTTACAATTTTTGGAAGTCAATGTTATATTTTGAAAGATGATAGAAATGGAAAGATTGAATCCAAAATTGATGAAGGAATATTTATAGGTTATTCTACCAAAACCAAGGCTTATAAATGTCTTAATAAATCCTCTAAAAAAATTACTGAAAGTGCAAATGTTAAATTGGATGAATTTGTTGTGAAAAATGATGAGGAAAGCAGAAAGGAATGAAAAGACTACAACAGATTTGTCTACAGTGAAGAACCTAACACTATGCCCAAGAAATATTGTATCACTACCGAGCGACAGAAAAATGAAACCAAGCAATAGGCTACACACACTTAAATTTAGGAAATTGCTCAAAATGATGAACCGAGTGATGAAGATCAAAATAAAGGTCAAGATGATGATCAAAATGGTGAAAAAACATCTGAACTGGTACTTGAATAGTATTTTAGAATACACCGTCCATAGGACCAAATCATAGGAGATAAAATAGTTGGAATGCGAATAAGAAGTAAGTCACTGAACACTAGATGTTTGATTTGTGATTTTGAGCCTAAATCTGTTAATATTGCACCTGAAAATCAAGAATGGTTTAGTGCAATGAATGAAGAATTTGAGCAGATTGAGAAGAAAAAAACATGGACATTAGTACCTAGACCAAGTGACAAAAATTTCATTGGTACCAAATGGATATTCATAAACAAACTGAATGAGAATGGAGAAGTCACAATGAACAAAGCAAGACTAGTATGCAAAGGGTATGGACAAGAAGGTGTTGAATATGGAGACACCTTCGCACCTATTGCTAGGGTAGAAGGAGTAATAATTCTACTTGCTTATGGTTCTTTAAAGGTTTCAAAGTATATCAAATGGATGTCAAATTTGCATTCCTAAATGGAATACTAGAAGAAGAAGTATACATTGAACAACTAGAAGGGTTTGTTGATCCTAACAAGAGAAACATGGTTTGTAGAATACATAGAGCCTTGTATGGATTGAAACAAGAAACAAGAGCATGGTATGAAAGAATTCACTCTTATGTCATTAGTATTGGATTTATAAGAAAAAGTGATAACAATAACTATATTTAAAAGAAGATACTGATGATAACATTCTGATTGCTGAGATATTTGTTGATGATATCATATTTGGAGGTAATGATATGTTATGCAAATAATTTTTTGATGAAATGAGAAAAGAGTTTGAGATGTCAATATTTGGAGAGATCAAATTTTTTATTGGTCTACAGATTCTACAATAGGATGAAGGCATCTACATCACACAATCCAAATACATCAAAGAAGTTCTGAAGATATTCAAAATGGAGGACTCCAAACCAGTTGGAACACCTATGGAAATAAGATGCAAAATAACAAAGTAAGAAAATTCAACTAAGGTAAATCCAACCTTATATATATCTATGATTGGAAAACTCATGTATGTTGTAAACACAAGACCAAATATAGCACATGCAGTTGGTATAGTTGCAAGATTATCTGCCAATCCCAAGGAATTAGATATTAATGATGTAAAAATAATTATGAGATACCTAAAGAATATTGAAGACTATGGTCTATGGCATAATAAAGAAGGAAAATTTGAGATTCAAGTGTATACTGATGTTGATTGGGCTGGAAACATAGATGATATAAAGAGCACAACAGGAGGAGCATTCTTTTTGGGTGACAAACTTGTCACGTAGATAAGTAAAAATCAAGGATGTATTTATCAATCTAGTGCAGAAGCAGAATATGTGGCTAATGCTGCAAATTTCTCTAACCTTAGCTCATTGATCATATATTTCTCTTTAATCATGTTATATTAACTATAGGAGAAGAAGACATACTACCTTTCTAAACCTTCACAAACTTTTACAAATTTAAAACAGTTGAAAGTTTGTCATATATATATTTTAACAACAACATATAAAGTTATAAACCTTAAGATTTCAATCCCTCTTTAAACCTGATAAGCAACAACATTATAATTGAAACATAATTTAACCATCAATATTATTTAAACAACATAGATAAAAAAAAAATGTCTCTTTTGTATTCACATAAATACCTCTCTATAACATAGTTGATTTACAATTTACAAAAAAATAGGAATACTTTTACACAAAGCCCTCTTACTCAAAACAACTTTACAAGACTTCATAATAAAATTTTTGGCTTAAAAACAAGCTCATTTAAAAATATGGGTCACAAGACCACCAGATGTGGTTTCCCAAAAGAACACCAATACAAGCCTTCCAAAAGCTTCAAACTGAACCTGCATAGAAATCTTCAGTTGACCATGGAGGCTCACCTCCCAACCTAGGCCTTTGCA
>MU226050.1:3219347-3241511 GCA_018584345.1 Thuja plicata | reverse complement strand
AAGACTCTAATCCATCTACTCTCCCCACTTGCCTTCTTCATAAATGGACTTAAATGTTTGTAAGGAAAGAAGGGATGGCTTAACCAAAGTCTTCCAACTCTCCAAATTCGCCACTTCCTAAAATGGTGACTTTAGGAGAGTCATAAATGAGTTTCAAGACTCTTAATGGGCTGAAAATGACCCCTAATCCCTAAGGTATCAAGTGGGGTGGTTAGTTTTGACCCTAGTTACTCCCTAGGATCCCAAATGACCCTCATAAACTCCACCCAAGGTTAAATCTCGAAAATCCAACCCTCAAGATTCAATCTAATCTCTGTTGACTCAATCTTATCATCCTAAACCTTAAGGTAAGCATAGGGTGTGAGGCCTCACCCCGAACCCCATCGTAGTTTTCCAGTTTTCTGCTTATGATAGATTTAGCATATGAAACTTTACTTTTGATGCACTATAGACATTATGGACTTTATGCTTTATGCCATGGATTTGATTATTTTGGATGCATGGGCATATGATGCCTTATGATGCACATTATAGAATTTATTATGTTTTCTATAATGGACATTTATTTTGAGACTATTGATTTGGAAACTCATTATGATTATGTTATGGTTATTGATGAGATTTGGATTTATTTGATATAGATGTTGAATTTCAATTTATTGCAATGTGAATTTTACCTTATGATAAATGCTCAAAATGAGAATTGTGTATTATTGTGATCTTTAGTAATAACTTAGTTTATTGATGATGTCCTTATATTTTGAATATTGCTTATCTCTTTATGATGTATATTTATTTCCTCGGACTACTGATATTTGAATTGAGTGTGCAGGTAAGAAACCATGGTATTTTATTCGGGAAACCAAACAAAGGGAAATGTGAACTCAGTTTGAACCAAGGTTGCATCTAATGAAAGACAAGACCTCGTTGTTTCAAAATTTTATTTGTAAACGTATTTTGATTATTTTGGTAGTGTAATCTCTTTATGTATTTCTAAATTCTTTGTGAGTTTTGCCTAAGTGGATATGACATGGCCTAGTGATGTGTAAATTTTGTGTGTGTCATTTGACACTTGTGTTTTGTACTTAAGACCATGACATGTGAACTTGGGAATGGTTTTCCACCTACCTAGATTAGTACATTGGTGAATCCCCATATGCATACCTTGGGTTGGGAGATGGGAGTGTGGTCACCTCATTGAAATTTCGAAATTCCTCTTAGAGTGGATTTTTAGAGGGGTTGTGGAGTGTCCAGGGGTGTTTCAGGGTCATTTTTAGGTAGCCCACTTGTTATACCAATAGTTAAGGGCCTTTTTAAACCTAGGATAGCCCCCATTTGAGCATGTGACCCTTCTAAAAGTTGATTTCACAAGTTGGACGAAAATCAACTCTTGTGAGGCTTGACTTGGGTAGAACATCTTTCCACATTTGTGTTAGGACATATTTCACCTTTTTAAAGCTTCCTTCTTTAGTTCCATTTTTGGTAAGGTGTAAGAGTTTAGGGAAGAGGGACCAATTAGAGAACTTTTCTTCTCCCTATGAGATTTTTAAAGGGATTTTTAGTGGGAACTCTCCAAGTGGGAGAGTTTGAACACCCACTCCCAAATTTGGGGACATAGCTAGAGTTGGTGATCTTGGAAGGAGGGTTTTGGCTAAAAGGGAGCTCTTCTACAAATTTCTTCCTTGAGCTTTGATTTTAGGTTGGTGGATTTTATGCACTCTCTCTCTCACTCTTGTAAACTCATGTGCTTTTGTTATATGTTTATTGTTGTGTATTATGGACTTGTTGAAAGCCATGAATCTTGTTGTCATTGTGATGCTTGAATGTTGTTGCAAGTTTTTCCTTTGTTTTTCCTTGGTATGTCATGTTAATGGGAGTATCAAGACTCACTCACCCTTGGGAGGGAAGAGTAGTCTTGGGGGTGGAGGAGTTATGATAGCTCTTGGTGTAGAGTCTCTCCTCAAGAAGGAGAGGGAAAAAGCATGGAGTATGGGCTTCACGAAGCCTCCCTCATTTTTGCTTCATTGCGGGTCATAAGGGTTTGACATTATTCTTGTTGCAAATGTGAAAGTGAGATTGTTTTGGACAGCCATGTGAAGGCTGAAAATTTTACGTTTTTAGGATGGCCTTCTCCCTTAGGTACTTGGTCCACTTCACCCCAAGTAGGATCTTGAATGATCCTTTGTAAAAGTCTTTGGATCGGGAGTTTTATGTAAATGTTGCATGTTCTTGTTGTTGATGTTGTGTGAGTGTTATCCCCACCTTTGTTTGTTTTCCCAAGCTCGGGGGTGGCCTTATAAGAGGCCTAGGTTGGGTGGAGAGCTGCCCCATGGTTTCAAGTTTCCCCTTGTTCTTATTTTTTTGTAATGCAGATTTGAAGATTTGAAGATTGAAGATGCATAAAAGTTGGAAAGAAGAAAATGTAGTGATAGAAATTTCAACATTATGTTATCTTTGTTGTAAAAGCCTTATGACATGTGCTTGTAGTATAGCTGGAAAAAGAAAGTTTAGTTTTGTAAAGAGCCATGTGGCTGCCTTGAAAAAATCTTTGAAATCATTTTGTAAGAAAGTATTAGAATTGTCATCTCATATTGTTTGTAATATTCCCATGATTTTATAAAAGTTCCTTCATGCTGAAATTTTCATAAAGTAAATCTAGTTATTTGTTAGGTTTATTATTGTTTCTCAAGAAAGGGAAGAATTTTGTTTCTCTTAAAAGTATGATTTTTTTTTATATCTATATAGGAATTATGAAAACTAGATTCACCTATATTCTTAACACAAATTTACTTCTCTTGTTAAATTAAGGTGAACTCTATATAGTGAAAGAAATAAGTTTTCTTAGAAATGTATATTAATTTGTATTACACAATGTTTATTTTCTGTTATGTTTTCTCCTTGCTGTTATGATCCCTAAGAAAATTAATAAAAAAGGGAAACATACATTTAAATAACTGTAAATATAATTCTGCATATACCTATTCTATTTATCTTATGTTTTTCTTTTAAAAAAAAAAGGGAACAAACTCTAAATCTTTGTTCATACCTTGAAAACAAACTGCTATATATATATATATATATAATACAAACATACATATTTAAATTTACACATATTATGAAACTATCCTTTATATATATATATATATATATATATATACACTCTGCTGTATAATAGTTATATATATATAATCGAATGCCTTAATATATAAAAATAAAACCATACTAAATAAACTGAGCGAACCCTTTTGGCTGCCGGTGTGCATTTTTTTTTATATTTTAAAGAATTTTAAACAAAATTTAAAAAAAAATGGAATTTGGGGGAGGGGGCCGTAGCCACCCAACCCCGCTGCGGCACTGTCTTTGTTTGTGGGTAGCCTGTGGTGGGCGTAGCCACCACAGCTGCACCATAGTCGGTGGCTCTGTCGCTGCTATGGTGGGCTATGGGGGCTGTGCCACCCACAGGTCAGCCTAGCCATAACCCCTTGTCACCAAAGAAACCCGCGTGGAAACCTTAAAACTGTGACCCGCCGAGTTGTATTAAAATCACAGTCTGCAATAAAATTTATACGCCGCCTCCCTTGTGGCCTCTGCACTCATCCGCCATATTTTTGGCTAGGGTTTGATTTGTTCTTCTTCCATCCTCCATTGTTGACCTGCACATATGGGGGCAAATAAAAAAAAATATTAGGGTTTGGTGGAGGAAAATTTTGTAGTAGAGAAAATAAACAAAATAAATCTTTTTGGTCACACCATATTTTACCCTAACCTTAATTTCAAATTAGGGTTAGGGATTTCTTTTTGAAATGGAAAAGAGGGGGAAACCTTTTTCTTTTCTCTCCCTCTAAGTTATTTAAATTTACCTTTTTGCCTCCTTTTATGGGAAGACTCATTCCCTTATTTAGTGTGTTATTAGGGATATTAGTTAAGTTATTATTCAAACAAGTTATTTTTTTGGGGGGGTTGTAGGGATGAACTTGGAAGTGTAATAATAAGGAGGATTATATTAACTAAGGGAAATGTATGAGATCAATAATTTCCTGATATCAATAATCTTACTCACTCGTAGTAAATTTACGAAACAAAATTGCCACAAATTACTAAGTTAGAATGAACATTTGTGATAGAAAATTATATCCGCAAAATATTATATCCGACCTGTCATTTATAAGATGATATTTAATTAAATTAAAATTTAGATATTAAAGAGGAAGATATAATTGGAAAATATTTAAGGGGGAGAACCTAATTAAAGTTTTAAATAAAAATTCAGGGACTCTTAATGTTATTTTTATGTGGTCAATATATGGGGCCAGTATACTAACTATTATGAAAATAATATTAAAGCAGTGCCTTAACCTAGAGGGTTAATTTAACACAGAATCCTTTAGCTATTAAGAAAACCCTGATTTTTTTTCAAATAACCCAAGAGATGAAGAATAGGGAGTCTCTCTCTTTCTTCTCCACATCATCAAACTCTATTAATAAATAATTGGGACGACGCGTAAAATCAAATAACGTCACATTGTGCAACTAATCCTTTATTAAATGTTTAGGGTTAAGGGAGGTTGACACTTAGTCATGATTCCCCTTACACCCTCTTGACATTAATATTACTTTTAAAAAAAAAAAATGTTGTTGCGTTTTTGGGCGTGAATTTTTGGGCATGACATAGGGACTATACTAGGTAACTCCTAGGTAAAGTTAAGCCTATGCTAGTCACATTCACTAGCCATGCAAACACATAGAGTGCACATGTGTCAAGTGACACAACAATTTCACATGAGCATGACTTATTACACATTTAATTAATTAAACAAATTACAATCATACACCACACTTTTACGAATAAAAATACAATACAATGAGGTCCATGTCTCTTTATATAGACAGGGCCTTAGCATCACAATTTTCACATAGGTCCATTCCTGAATCCCCGATTAGTACCATGGTTAACTTTTCTTGCACACTCATTGCACACATCAGTAGGTCTAATAAATCTATACTTTAAGCATAGAAGAATACATAAGGAAAGTAGAACATACATTCACTTATATATGCATCAATGATTCTTTGAACTTTAAACAATATCTGCATCTAATCCATATGCATAATATAACACTCTTTAATTATTTGCATCTTGATTACATCTTACATCCACATACTATTCCAATATACTAAGCCATCATAACTAAGTCCTAAATAGAAGTCTGCATCACTTACACAAAGTATCTAATAGATTCCCTGATTACATAATTAGGTGTTGTTCACAAGAAATGGATTCAACAGATCCATAAAGAATTCATACATATAAATGAGAAATAGTGTTAAGATTATGTCAGACTGGGGTAGGCCTCACATTATTATCTATTGTGATAATATAGGTGGTATCAACATTTCAAAGAACCCTTTGCTGCATGCTAAAAAAAAGCACATTGGTATTAAGTATCATTACTTGAGGGAACAAGTACAAGAGAAAGAGCTGATACTAGAATATATACAATCCAAAGAACAATTAGCAGACATATTCACAAAGCCATTTCCAAAAGATACATTTGAGTACCTAAGGAAGATACTAGGGGTCAGACCCTTGTCTAAAGGTCGCTAAGCTGACATGGAGGCTGCATCAGCCTACACATTATCAGAAGATCATTCATGTGGATGTAAGGAAAGAGTTTGACTATAATGATATATCAATACAAGAAGGTACTTATCTAAACCAAACACCATATATTGTTGGCTACAACAGAGCTATATTGCTGATGGAAAAGAGATATACAATGATATATTCTAGTTTGGCATTATTGTCAAAGGGAGATATGTACTTAATGAATATGGAGAGATGTACTCAATGAATATATCAAAAGGGAGAAAAGAGAAATATCCATCAGGGAGAGGAACAATCAAAGGGAGAGAAAGATTCAAAGAAACAACCATCCATCCAAGGGATATAATTGGAGAAAAGTTAACACTGCATATCTATCAAGAAAAGGGAGAAGAGATTCTACAACAAAGGGAGAGATAGAATCATAATTTGCTACATCTATCTAGTGAAGCGATTGAAGAATAAAGAAAGCACTCTGAAAGAATAAAATCTAAGCTAGAAGATCTTACCGAGAATCAAATATTTGAATTGGTTATAGAACAATAAGTTTGGTATGATATGACATGCTTTACATTACATATTTCATATTTTTTTTATAAGTATGTTGCCATCAATGAAAAAGGGAGAGATTGATGAACTATAACTGATTGAATGTTTGAAAATGATAAGTTGATGATCAGCGAGCTACAAAAAGTAAATGCAAGACATTAAATCAGTTAATGTATTGTATTTTCCTTGATGTCAACTTGATATAATCTCATTAGTCATATATAAATATTGTCACAAACTTTAAGAAATCAAAAAGATAAAGTTTATGTTATTGGAAAAGATATAAATCCAGTGTACACTGAGTAATAGTAAACACTGACAGATAGTGCACACTGACAAATAGAGAACCCCAAGAAGTCATAGTGTAAACCAAGCACCGCAACACCAAACATAACTAAAGTGGTCACTGAGCAGAATTGAAGATGATGCCTGAGGAAAACTGGAGTCAATGACCAAGAAAACTAAGATTTTATCACCGATCAACAAAAAAACACTTAGCTGGTAGGAGCTATAATTAGATTTAACTGATTCATTACTTTGTTTTTATCGACTAGTTGAACTGAAGATTTAAAGCTAGTTTTATTCACAGTTTTCAAGGAGAAATATTTAGGATAAAACTAAAGCTATGCTTTAAATATTAAAGAAATACATGGAGAGATTTGCGGATCAAGAAATCTATCTACGCCAATAACAAGAAATACAAGGACAATAAATGGTTAAATCATGTCTATATAAAGAGACAAGTAATTCATTATCAAAAAGAGGAATGCTGAGAATAATTTTGGTGAAGATAGAAGTATTCATACAGATATGATCATACAAGCTGAAGAACAAAGTAAGGAATTCTGTAGACACCAAGCAATAGAGAAGAAACATCATTCACCAAGCAGAAAGAACTGTTAGGATTAGGTAATATTGAGAGGGGGGGTGAATCAGTATTACAACACTTATTAAAACTTTTCAACCAATTAAACATTAACCATATACTTGCAGAAATGAAAAGAAAATAAGAAAATAACACAATACTCATAACACCATAATTTTTTTGTTGAGGAAACCTCAGCCGAGAGAAAACCCTGGTGGGGATGGTACCCACAAGCATGCACTAAAGTATAGTGTCCCTGTTAGGAGACCTAGCCCTGTTAGGAGATGAATATTACATAGTAAATTTCCTTGTTAAAGGAATAACAACCCTATTAAAGGTATACAACACCCTGTTAGAGGCCAATTGAGCTTACAACTCTTACAATGTAATTTTGTTACGAAATGTTCTTGATAATGAACAAAACAAACATCTCTAATTCTTAGATAGTTCATGTTAGAGCTCATAAATAATATTTGTCATCCTCTACTCTATAATTTTCATGTCCTTAAAGAATATCATCCATCCAATAATCTCATATCATCAATATATTCTCTCAACAAATTTTTCTCCATATATAAATCTTTTCTCTTAACCAAGTTGGCTCTCTTAACCAAATATTACATAGTCGGCTCTCAATACAAAATAAAATTTAATAAAAAAATATCAAATGCATAGTCGATGCTCTTACATAATCAAATTATAGGTTATCAACAACCATAATCCAACTCCAATTATGAGGATTCCATGTCATACTCTCTGAATCATCACTTCTATCCAACTGCTATGTATCACTATTCTACTGGTGTCTATTTGTTTTCAAATCTCTCTTACTTGCTGTAAACATTACAAAACAAAAATTGATCTTAGGTGGAGGTTATACATACCCCATACTATGTTCCTCTAATCTCTCTTTTAATAATTCATCGATCTCAATCTTCGATACCCAAAATACCTCTCTATCCCTGCTTCTATACTTAGTCAATTTCAGAGTCACCAAAACTCAACTTTATAGGAATCGATCTGTAACCCAGATGTGTTTCCATATATGAAAAAAAAAATTGAATCAAATCATGAAAAATATATCACTTTCCAACAATCTCTCCCTTTTGCATTGATGGGAACACTTAACAAAAAAAAAGACTAAGTGTTCAAACAAAACAAAACCTGTCTCTCCTTATTGTCTATTTTGTTTTTCTCTTTTCTTCTCTCATCCATTATCTTCTCCTTCTCCTTATTTATTTTACTCTTCTTTATTCTCCCATTAATTTATATTATCTTCTCCCCCTTTGACAACAATGACAGAGGTGCATACAAAGTAATAAAATTAGTGTTTGCTCACCAGTTTCAGAACATCTTGAAAGGAATCTTCCAATATCTTCACTTTAGTACCCCATGACTTTAGAAACAGTTGACTAAAATAAATTAGTCCATTTAATTCAAATGATGCAGTCTCATCTTCTTTAAACTATTTAGGCATAGAGTTAGTCAATGAATCTGTAGTCTTCTCCAAGTCTTATAAGTGTGCTTCAATTATAGATAGCTTAGGAGTGATTAAACTCTTCAACAAATTGAGCATAGTTATTACTCCCGATTTCTCAATATCCAATACATCTAGTTTTTCCAAAATTCTTGTTTCTTCCTTGTCCATTTCTATTATAGATTGTGAAGAGGTTTCACAACTATCCATCATATTGTTCAAAGTTTCCATGTCCTTGGCAATGATGTCTTCAATGTTCTGAACATGCCTGATAGGATTCATGCAGTAACTAAATAGCTTCCTTCCATGTCCAATGCTACTCTTAGCATTTTCAGTATTAGTTTTGAAAATACTCAAGTCCAATGAGATATACTTTCAAAATTTGGATAAATTCTTCTCCAAGTGGTTCTTTTTTTCCTTCTCCTCTACAATCTTTATCAAAATCTCATAATAACCATCAAATTCATCAAGTGTTATCTTCAGGTTTTTAATATCATCTTTGTGCTAGAAAAAAATAGGTACTGGAAGAAATTTGTTCATAGTATCAATTTCTATGGTTATTACCTTAGCCTTTTTTCACCTTTTTGTCTTGATCTCTCCTTGGCTTTAGTAAGTGCAGTAAAAGCCAATTTCACTAGCTCATCTTCATCCATGTAATTGACATCAACATTTGTTGCATTGTCTTTCCTAGCCAAAAATGAAATAGAAGATGTGATTACCTTAGTTTTAGTTTCATATTTTTCTTCATGTTCTTTATGTCCTTCATCCTATACTACTTTACTCTGTTCTTTCTTCTGCTCTTCTTCCTCTTTCTTCTCTACTTCCTCAACAATTGTATTGTCCATACTTTCTGCAAATGGGTCTTTCTCATCATTAGAGGTTTCAAGTGTTATAGGTACACCAAAAACATTAAAATATGGTTGTGTATTAACTTTTCTCTTCTTAGCACTTGCCTCATATGGCTTCAAACTTTCTCCCATTCGTAAGTTTGTAGGCAAAGTGGTTTTAGGAAGTGGAGTCTCCTTAGGAGTAGAGTTCATCAATATTTTCTCCAGAGATTTCTAAGTCAAATCAGTGATTTCATCATATATTCTTGCCATTATTTTTAGTATTTTGATCTTAGTTCTTAGTAAAGGTTTCAATTCTTTGAGTATTTTGTCCCTTTCTTGTAAAGATATCAAAGGTAGTATATTGTCAATTTCCTGATTTATGATTATTTCATCCTCAATCTATGCTAACTATTTCCTTGTCTCCAATATCCCATATAGTTCTTCAGGTACACTGCCCTCAATTTCCAGTAGAGTCTTCTTGAAAAAAAAGTAAATGATTAACCCCAATATCTTCAATCTTAAGTTTATCTGTCTCACCATACCTTTCATAGTATTTGTTTATTGTAACTAGATTACCTTGCTCTATAGCTCTCTTCTCAATCATCTTTATGTTAGGATTCCATATGTGTTTCTCACTTACATTTTTCCTCTCTTCTCTCACAGTGCTTGGTTCTGTAGGTGATGTCCACCTACTAGATCTAGTGTTTAATCTAGGAGTAATATTTTCAACTTGCAATGTCTGCTGAGATGGAGGAGGTGTACTGTCTACCATTAATACTTTAGGAGTGGGAAGGGCTGCAGTACTAGAACTTGCTAATCTAGAAGATTTCTCTTCCATTTTCCTTTTCACTTCTTTCAACTCTTCCTCTGTTAGTCCTACCTTTACAACACACTCATTCACAATGTTATCAATTTTCCTTTTCCTTAGACCTCTAGTCTGTTTCTATCTTACCAAAGCATTTTTATACTCATAGGTTCCCCATATTTCTTCTAATGTATCAATCTCATATGCAAGAACATGTTCAAATTGCATAGTAAGTACCTTTGAACTTACCTCATATCCCATAGGATAACACTATTTCTTCCTTGGTGTGATTACCTCAAAGAATACACAAACAGTTTCAACCATGAAATATATTGTATCCTTGTACTTCTCAATTATGTCATCAGATATCATGTATATACTTTAAATCTGCCTTTGAAGGATTTTGATCATGCAAAATAATTCACCATCAACCCATGTCCTATTATGTCTTCTGAAGTTCTATGTGATCTGAACACCAGTAGGTATCCCTAATTTTTGACCACTAGGGTGCATACCTAGGAATTTGTGTTCAATGTGAATAAAGATATGTACCAATAGTGAGAAAAATCTAAAGGTCTTTGATCTATCTTTCTTTACCAGTTTTACATTCTCAAGAAATTATTGTGCTAACACTTTGCATAGGTTATATTTTACATTTTCTTTCAACATTCTCCATGCCATCATGATAACTCCTGCAGATACCGACTTAGGTCTACTACTGTAGTATAATTTATAGCCAAGTATCATAGCAATTAGCCTCACATCTTGTTGAAAGATGTCATTCATATTCATTGCTTGCCTGTCCCATTTATAGTGAGCTAGGTTTTTGACTTTCTTCTTCACATGTTTTTCAAAAGTAGGAGTGATTCCTGTATTGTCCAATCTAGTAATCTCATGAATCAAATCACTAAAAATTTTCACATGCTACTCACCTATCCAAATAATTTGATCATGTACTCTTCTTAATAATATCTTGAACCATTCTTCTTTGTCGAATTCATACAAATCCAAAATTTTCATAATGCTCAACTAATCAATATATTTATACTCATCTCTCATAATTACTTTATCATTCATATACTCCATCTCAGTACAAATATCATCAGTAAGTAGTATATCATACTTACAATGAATGTAAGCCCTAATATATTCTACATGTAAAACTCCATAGGGTGTTCGAGAAAATGGTCCTTTGAGGTCTTCTTCACAAGACTTAAATACATGTTTCTTGAACTTATACCTAGGTTGATCTACAAAATCATAAATAACAGGTGCATCCATATCTAGATGATGTAAATACCTCTTTCACGTTGAATTCAGTGTTTTTGCTTCAATCGATCATGCAAGGAAAATGTAGTATAGACTAAATTTTTCCTCTCTAATCTCCTTAGGTTTCTCTTCATCAAATGGTAAGGAAATAGATCTTCATATGGTCCTTTATACAATGTTTAAGTTATAAAAGTTCACTTTACCCAATTCTATCCAGTTGGCTATAGATCTCGTGATAAAAATATATGTGTCAGCTAATGTTGCGCTCTTAACTGTATACTCCATGATTTCATCCATGTTCATACCTGTGCTCGCATGAGCTTAATGCACAAGTTATGGGGTAGGATACATTCTGATATCTTTATCTAATGCTCCCCCTAAGGCCATGATCGACCAATTAGGTTGATTCTATTTTACTACCATCAGGAAAAGATCTAGTAGCATCTACTGTCTCTCCCTGAACCAATGTCTCACTAGTTTCTTTGATCTTCCATATCTTACCACTACTATTATCTTCTGATTTCCTAAAACAACTGTCAAAATCACTCTTTAAATCTGCAACACTCTTACCAATATCACTTCCATTATTCTGTGTATTCATAGGAGGTGGTACTCTTTTGTTTGCTCCATTATACCTACAAAACTTTTCTATATGATCTGGATTATTGCATTTGTAACATATAGGAGGCCTTATTTCCTAATTTAATTGCAGCTTACATTACTTTGCAATGTGTCCAATATTATTACATTTGCATCATTTAGGTTTCACTGTAGGTTCTCTTCCATTGTCTTCTCTATATCTAGATTGATTAGGTTTCCTACATTTTGCTTTCTTGTGCCCATATCCATTACAATTAAAACAACAGCCAGAAAAGGTCTTAAAAGGGGCATTACCTCTGTAGTCTCTTTTCATGTGTCCAAACTTGTTACATCCAAAGAATCTACCTTTGAAAGGTCTTATTTTGTTCGCTAGGTTCTTCAATAGTAGGTTTTTTAGCATCAATCTTTGCATCAAATTTCTCTTCCCGATTCTTTGAACATTTAGCCTCATTGAAGCCAATACCATTCATAACCTTTAGGTTTCTTTCTGTCTCTTTGTTCATCGATCAAATCACTGTTGGTGTGAATTTTCTCAATGTGTTTCTTTGCCTCAACAAGTTCACCTTTTATAATCTGATTGTATTTCTCCTGTTCTAGATACTTGTTATTGTAGTTTTAAGCCTCATTCTTAATTTTTTATAATGTATTATTCAAGGTTTCTTCATTCATCTTCTTAGAATTTTTTTTGTAACTGAATCTTTGTAGTCATAGCTTCACTCTTAAGTTTCAAAGTTTCATTTCCTTCTTCAAGTTTCTTCATCTGATCTGAATTGTCTTTGTCTAAATCTTCTTTTATTTGAACCACAAGATCATGTCTCTGACTTCTGGAAAGTTCAATCTGGTCTTTGAGTTTCTTTATAAATTTCTTAGCTCTTCACATGCTGAATCATAATTCTCCATTCTCTTCTTTTGCTTTGTCAAGGTATTCTAGTGAAGCATCAAATGTTTCTTGCAAACTGTCCAAATCCATTCTAATCTCCCTTAAGTTGTTTGACTTTGTCTCCAAGGGAAAAAAGATGTTATTCCAATTGTTAGGATTAGGTAATATTGAGAGGGGGGGGGGTGATTCAGTATTACAACACTTATTAAAACTTTTCAACCAATTAAACATTAACCATATACTTTCAAAAATTAAAAGGACATAAGAAAATAACATAGTACTCATAACATGATAATTTTGTTGTCGAGGAAACCCTGGCCAAGGGAAAACCCTAGTGGGGATGGTACCTACAAGAATGCACTAAAGTATAATGTCCTTGTTAGGAGACCTAGCTCTGTTAGGAGATGAATATTACATAGTAAATTTAATTGTTAAAGGAATAAAAACACTATTTAAGGTATACAACACCCTATTAGGGTCCAAATGAGCTTACAACTCTTAAAATGTAATTAGGTTACAAAATATTCTCAGTAATGAACAAAACAAGCATCTCTAATGCTTAGATAGTTCCTGTCATATCTCATCAATGATCTTTGTCATCCGCTTCTTTGTAATTTGCATGTCCTATAGACATATTATCCATCCAATCATCTCACACCATCAATATATTCACTCAACAAAAATTTTACGATATATAAATATTTTTTCTTAACCAAGTTGGCTCTTAACCAAATATTACATAGTCGACTCTCAATACAAAATACATATAATAAAACAAATATCAAATTCATAGTCAGGGCTCTTAAATAATCAAAGTATAGGTTATCAAAAACCATAATCCAACTTGGATTTCCAGGAGTCCACATCATACTCTCTGAATCATTGCTTTTGTCCAACTGCTTTGTATCATTGTTCTGGTGTTGTCTATCAGTCTTCAAATCTCTCTAAATTGTTGTAAACATTACAAAAATAAAAATCAATCGTAGGTGGAGGTCACACATAGCCCATTCTATCTTCCTCTAATATTTCTTTCCATAATTCATTGATCTCGATCTTCGATACCAAAAATACCTTTGTATCCCTGCTTCTAAACTTAGTCAATTTCAGAGTCACCAAGACTTAACTTTATAGGAATCGATATGTAGCCCAGATGTGTTACCATAAATGAAAACACAAAAGTGAATCACATAATGAAAAATAGATCACTTTCCAACAAGAACAAGAGGGGAAAAAAGGAACAGAAGAGCATATTGATCAGAGAGGTATTATGGACTTACAATAGATTTGAAAATATGCAAGTCAAAGTTGTATTAATGAACAGATCATTTACTCTTTCAGTTTAACCATATATTCAAAAAATCTCTTAACCAAGTGGGATTTAACAGTCCTTAATGTATTGAGATACTCAAGAGTATCAAAAGGTTTTTCTGGTTGATGACATAGTGAATTCCCAAGGTCAAAAGGCTAACCAATAGTTTTAAATCATTTAACAAGGTCACACTTAACAATATGTTTGTAACCTTTAACAGGGTTGGCTCTTCCCCGAGCTGACTTGAGAAGAGTGAAAATTTTGGGTTACGGGTCCCAAGTGGTTTTTCCCTTAACAGGGTTTTCATAGTAAAAATCAATGTGTCAAATGTGTATATGGTTCATTTCTTTGATTTTTTATTTTACACATTACTAAAACATGACTGGCCGGTAAACACTAAGTTTAGTTACTTCTATTCGGTAAAGCTTAAGAAAAGGATAAATAGTATAATGAACGAGCAGTATATATATGTTATATTTACACAAGGCATACATCTAGTAGGAATGAAGATAACTAGAGGTTTTATGTATGTGATATAAGTTTTGGTTGAATTATTGGATTAATTTTTGAGGCCACTGATTCACCCCCCTGTTGGCACATGAAAATTCAGGGCAAAATATATATAAAATTGTCAGGGAAGTGTGATTCTAATTTTCATATTTTATAGCTTTCCTATGATAAAAACTAAAATGAATAAAAAGTATTTGCATTTGTTATTTTTATTTTCATGTATTAGGCTGTAAATCGCTTTATTCTAATGCACATTTGTTTTGGATAAATAATAATTTTTAAAAATAAAAAATAAGATAAGTTGAGCAAAAAAGGTGGCGAGAGGGAGTTGAACCCTCGACCTCTCGAGCAGACATTTTTCCTACCTATCTACCCTCCTACACCCTAACCAGTTAGTCTATTTGTTTTCTTCAAGAGGGTTAGGAGAAGATACTTATTTATCTTTGTTTTATGTGCAGGTGAGAAATAAAATGCAACCTCTTACACAGGGAGTAATTTCTTCCCTAATTAATTTTCAAATTAAATTAGGAATTTCTTTATGAATTTATGTATTTTTCCATTTTTATGAAAAAAGATGGGGAGAGGGAGTTTTGAACACTCAACCTCTCGACCCATTCCTTTTCCTACCTAACTACCCGACCTACCCCTACCAATTGCTTTATATTATTCTTCGAGAGTGTGTATGTAAATAAATGTATAAATTTAAGATAATCTTATCTCATTTAAAGTAAATTATTAAAATGTTCATATTTTTAATGAGATAGAAATGTTATATTTTGTGATCACAAATTCATGTTTTAATCTTAATTTGTGTTTTACTCCTAGAACCCTAAATGTAAAATATACGATAAAGTAAAGGTATAATTTGATTTTGTTTAGGGTTTTGATATATTTTTATATTGATTTCTAGTTTTCATATCCATACGTGTAATTTGGTATTTTTACCTTTATTATATTTTTAACGTTAATATATTTATCTAATAAGATGAAAAGGCTTAAGTATTTTATTTTTTTAATTAAATATTAAGTATTTTCTCACTTTCTTGTTTAGGGTTTGTGCTTTAATAATACTTTATTTCTCAAACCCTTAATTAATTTTATATGGTTTTACATTATAGGTATCATTAATTTTAGGGTTGATTGGCACTTACCTTATGTTAAAAATTATTAAAGTGTTATTGTGAATATGGGGTAAAATGTTCCCTTTTGAGGATAAATTGTAAAATCTTTCACCCTAATGTTGTAACATTTCTATGTTACATTTCGTTAAAATTATGGATATATCTTGAAAATACATATGAGTGCATTATAATTTATTTTGAAAATTAGAGCAACATTGAGTTATATTATAATTTTATCAAGTTATTAATTATTAATTATCAAATAAATAATAATAATTATGAGAACCTTATATGGTATGAATGTAATAAATTTTGACTATCTAATATTAAGTGTTTATGTGCAGGAAATTATGCAAAGGTTGCTTTTAGAAAAGGGAAAACATTTGGCCAATGATTTTACTGAGGAGGATAAAAAGGTTGTTGAAGATTGATTTTGCACAAACAAATGTGAAGATTGTAATAGTTAGGGGGTGGTTTTTGGGATCAAGTTATGAGATTAGGTAGAGTGAAAAGGTATGTCTTTTCACGAGAAATGTTTCAGGGTTTATAAATATGTGAGTCATTTGAAAAATAGAGACATTGAAATATTTTAACCAGTTCATGCTTTTATTCCAAAACCTTATGGGGTACTATGGATCAATACATGTGGATCAAGTGATTTTTCAAGCTTAATACAAAATCTTTGTTCAAAATTCATCGGTGATATCTGTTCCTCTGTGTTAATTTGAAATTGTTCTTTAGATAATGTATCTTTACTTTCTTTAAGATATTTGATTTATTATAGCACAACATCAAATAGGAATTGTAGAACTATATTCAATTGGTTTCTCATTGTGTATGGCTAAGCGTGCCTTTTGAATACTACAAGATTCAATTGGTCTATCCTCTGAGGATTAAATTTCCATTTGAATAGTTGTCTTCCTTTTTAGTTTGTTGTTGTTAATTAATCATTTTCTTGAAGTGATAGATTTATTTTAAATTCGTCTCCAAAGTTATACATTTTAATTCAAAGTGTCACATTGTTGTTAATAGATTGAACTTGAGGAATTTTTGCATTGATCATCAATTAAAGGAATTACACATAGTAATCACATTGAGGATAAGGAATAGACACTGGTCTTTATTATAAATTTAGTTAAGATTTATCATCTTTTTGTATCAAAGAAATTCACTACATTATTTTGTTTACAGAATTCATTCGATCATCTGAGAAAGCGTATTATAATCAGGCCTACCAGCCTTGGCGATCAAAGCCTAAATTGAAGAGGTTTAAGTTTCTGAAGAATTAAACCTGTTCGTTGGCCAGAGCAAGCATAATTCCAGTCTGCTATTTTGGGAACCAATAGATTGGCGACTCTGCTGGGGAATTGTTAAGGAAGTTTAATAATTTTTGGATTCATGTTTGAAGCAATTTTAGATTATGGTCTGAGACAGGAAACAATTTTTTCCTCACAGGAAGTGAGGTGGTGACTCTATACAAGTTTTTTAGGATGTGAATCTACTGGGGGAACAAACCTAAGAGATGAACAATTATTTATTAGAAGGTAAAATAAAGGTTGAAATATGTATCAAATAAAACCACTCTGTCCATTTGGGCCGTTGAATTTCAGAGGATTTCGATTTCTTCTAGATAAGTTATTTTTGCAGATTGCACAAGTTGTACCAAGGTTTTACGGTGAATATAATGAATCAGTAAAATGGCATTTAAAGGTATTCTATTCATTCATAGAAGATTTTGAAATTGATGAAGAAGGTCAGGTGATGGTTCTATTTGCTAAAACGCTCAAGGATTATGCAAGAAAAGCATATGATTCATTACCTACACATAGCATTTCATCATGGAAGGAATTTGTAGAATGTTTCATGTATGAATTTTATTATGCAAATGATGAAGAAGAAAATGAGTATTGTGACTATGAAGAAAATCAAATTTCCACTATGGAAGAAGAAGCCTACATATTTCCCCGGGATGCATATGCTTACCATACATGTGATGGAGATGAAAGTACTGGACATTATGAAAAATAATATGCCTCGAAAGATATTTGTATGACAACAAATGACAGTGAATATGAACATGAGGAGGGTGATTCTCTTAGTGTGGAAGAAATCTCAGCCTTGCTAAATATGGAATACAAAAAATATGTTGAGAAAAATGGCTCAAGTTTTTTCTCAATCCACCATGATAAACAGGTTGATGGATCAGCATATACTCAGGAGATTATGGATGAAAACAATAATTTGCAGGAATTATGTAATGAAGGTGAAATGGAATTACTTACAACATATAAACATGAAGCAGTTTTAGAAGAAAGTTGTCAAGGAGATATGTCTGAAGTCTCTATGTTCCTAAATCCTTCATTTGAAGAAAATGATGCTTGCACCAGTTCATCATGCGAGCAAGAGTTTTTTCAAACTTATGAAAATGGTATGTGTTATCAGCAGCAAGTTGAGGTAAGTATCCTTAAAAATCCTTTTGAAAATCTTTTTGATAGTTTTAACTTTAATATTTTCTCATATATACTGTGTGAAATGGAAAAGAAAATTAATATCGAAAATAAATGTTTGCTCCCAAGATTTTGAAGAATAGAAATGAAAATTTTCAATATCATTAATAATGATTTTTATAAAATTCTTGGGAACATTCAAATGAATGATATGATGATTAATTATAAGAAGCTGAGTCTTTTGAATAAATAGTTTTTTAAATATAGGCCTTTTACTTTGCAAAAGAGTTTAAATCATAGAAGTTATTTAATGAGTAAAGTGATAGATATTGACAATGAAAAATTCAGATTTTTATTAATGTTGCATGATCAAAATAAAGTTTTTGATAGAGGGAAAATTAGACATTTCTTCTTGGGGGGCCTGGAGCCTCCCTGTTTTGTTCTACACTAGATTAGTTATCAGTCCTTGGTAGAAAGAAAATTGTTTCATGAAATCTGGATCGAGTATGCTCTCTCAGCTCCAATTCTCAAAGGATTGATAGTCGAAAACTAGGTAAGTATATATTGTAGAATACAAAATCTCTCAGGTATGTACTCCTGGAACCCTAATCCCTTTATGATTGAACTTCCTCTATAACCCTTTTATATCGATCATTTTCACAATGTGATCATAGGATGAGATGAGAATGATCATATATTCATTGGCATCATAATAAAATCTTGAGGGTATATGATCTTGTGTTGAGTTTCTATAAAAATTTCTTTTATGTATAACATGTAAAAGTTGCTATGTTTTGATGACTGAAATGATATATTATTCAATGCATGTATGATTTCTAAAGCTTTATTTAATAATACATTAAATAATATTTCCTAGTGTTCATATATGCATAAATGATTGGGCTATAAGACATTGAGAGAAAATTAATTAAAGCAATATGTTCTTCTCAATTAGTGTTCTGGAAGACATATGCGGCAACAATTCCTAATCATGACTGTGACAGAATACAAAGTAGTCCCAATGATAGAGGGATATTATTATCCAGGGGTGGGTTGGGAAGTATATGTGTCTCGGAGTGAGAGTAAAGCCATAGACAGAGATGGGAGCGGCCAACCAATCTTCTTCTTCATGGCGGGGCTCAGGGTTCTCTCTCAATTGATGGGGTGAAGGGTCACTCAATCCAAGGCCCCCGGCCCACGGCCAGCCTACTTAGTTAGTATAGAATGGATGGCTCCCCGGATAGATAGGGGGAAGGGATGGGTTTTCATCGACAACCTCCATTTCTTGCATTTCCCTTATCCCTTTCCCCAGGATCATAAGATTGTTCGCTTCATTCTGCAGTCACGGATGAAACTTCATCAATCTAATATAGTTTTCCATCCATCATAGTAGGTAGATTCCATAGCCAAATAATATTTGAGGGGCAGCCTCACATCCGCCAAATAATATTTGAGGGGCCACCAAGTGATAGAGTAGGGCCGCTTCGCCCTAGAACTTGAAAACTCAAAAAGGAAAGATTGTCCATCGTCATCATGCAAATTCAAAGAAAAGATGCAGTTATATTTTGAGGCCCATTTCCTTGGATCCCTAGGAAACATGATGGAAGTAGAAATCAGAGAATGTAGACGCAAAAAAAAAGGGAGTGCAAAGCATAAGAGCATGCGCATGCAGAACGGGAATGCCAAACGAAGCTCTGAGAAGAGTGCGAAGAACTAGAGTATCAGCAACATGAGCACAAAAAGTGAAGCACGTGAAGTGAATAAGGATGAGTAGGTTGGACTTGTGCTAGAGAGAGCATTTGGAACAACTAAGGATTGAATGCTATGCATTGAACACTGTGCAAATTCAAAAGTTGTTACTATTTTTATCCATGGTGGAAACAAGATGATAATTGAGAAAACAAAGTGAAGTCTTCATGATGCATTATGCGTAGCCCACAACTTGATTCATAACAACTCAATTGTGTATGGTGGTGGATTAGCTAAAATTTCATGTTCCCTCACTGTAGAAGATGTTGCTGATAAAGGAGTTGAACAATATGCAGTTCAGGCATTTGTAGATGCCCTTCATGCTGTACCAATGGCTCTTGCAGAAAATAGTGGATTACAACCTATTGATACTTCAACAACAGTTAAAGTTCAACAGAGAAAGGAAAATAAACCTTATTTGGGAATCGATTGTAATGATATTGGTACAAATGACAAGATGCAACATAAGTCATCAGATTAGTTCTTCAAAAGATGAAGATGATTTTCTTGTAGAGGATACTTGGGTTTTAAAAGGAACTGGAGCTCAGCCACAACAGCCTTTTATTTTCCATGAGAATGATTACATCAAAATCCCTTAGCATTCTAAATCTTTCATCAAATCTACTATCTAGTGTATTGCCACAAAAATTTGGTAGCTGTGCAGTTACAGATTTGAGTAATAATAATTTATCTGAGAGTTTGAGTCGGAAGAGGAGGAAGATGATTTGTTTGATTTAGTATAAGCCACTTGTGACAATGGTGGTGAAATTTTATGCTGTGAGGGTCCTTACATGAGGTCTTTTTATCCAAATAAAGAAACGGGTGGTCATTAGGCCTAAGTCAGGGAAATACAAAATTTTTACTGCCTCAACTAATGATCTCCCCAAAGGCCGGGGCAGAAGATTTTAAAAGGAAAATTGCTTATGGACTGCAATTTACATATCCCATTTATAGGTGTATAATTTGCGAGCAGACAGAATATAAAATTGATGAAAAAGTAGCGTCACCAAAAAATATTGTATATCCGAAGGTGCCTTTTGCTGATAAAATTATAAAAAAGAAAACATGTGTAAGACACAAGTTGCAGTTACAGAAGCCCTAAACCTAAACTCACTCGACATGGGAGTAATAAATGATTTTCAAATATTAAAAGAGGTAATTCGTTTCAAGGTAAATATTGAGGTAAGGATTTTATTGTTTTGACATTTGGAGGTTAAAACATTATTAATTTTCCTTATAGTTTGTTAATTTGAATTTTCTAAGGGGAAAATATATTTGTATGAAATGTGATTTAGCAATTTGGTAAATATTTCACCATGGTTAATCGAGTTGATTATAATGATTTTTGGTATTACATTAACATTACGTTTCGAGTGGTCTGCTTCCTCCAGAGAAATCTAGATTCTCGCTGTGTCCAGGTATGGACACACGTCCCCAATTGGAGCCACTGTTGGCACATGAAAATTTAGGGCAAAATATATATAAAATTGTCAGGGAAGTGTGATTCTAATTTTCATATTTTATAGCTTTCCCATGATAAAAACTAAAATGAATAAAAAGTGTTTGCATTTGTTATTTTTATTTTCATGTATTAGGTTATAAATCGCTTTATTCTAATGCACTTTTGTTTTGGATAAATAATAATTTTTAAAAATAAAAAATAAGATAAGTTGAGCAAAAAAGGTGGCGAGATGGAGTTGAACCCACGACCTCTCGAGCAGACCTTTTTCCTACCTATCTACCCTCCTACCCCCTAACCAGTTAGTCTATTTGTTTTCTTCAAGAGGGTTAGGAGAAGATACTTATTTATCTTTGTTTTATGTGCAGGTGAGAAATAAAGTGCAACCTCTTACACAGGGAGTAATTTCTTCCCTAATTAATTTTCAAATTAAATTAGGAATTTCTTTATGAATTTATGTATTTTTCCATTTTTATGAAAAAAGATGGGGAGAGGGAGTTGAACACTCAACCTCTCAACCCATTCCTTTTCCTACGTAACTACCCGACCCTACCCCTACCAATTGCTCTATATTATTCTTCGAGAGTGTGTATGTAAATAAATGTATAAATTTAAGATAATCTTATCTCCTTTGAAGTAAATTATTAAAATGTTCATATTTTTTATGAGATAGAAATGTTATATTTTGTGAT
>MU226050.1:3182195-3193546 GCA_018584345.1 Thuja plicata | reverse complement strand
TTTGGATCCAAGATTTCAAGAGCCAAAGCATCCTTATTATAGGCATATTGATAGCAATATTGAGAGCATATTGAGGAGCATTTGAGAGATTTGAGAGAGTTTTTAGAATTTGCATCATCATTTAGTATCATGTTTAGGAGCATTTGCTAATTTCTTTCATGATCTTGGAGCATTTCTAAGCATTTTTAAGCATTCTAGCTAGATTTGAGCATTGAAATTCATATATATCTCTTTCTAGGATTGTCCTTGAGAGAGATTAAGCCTGAGAACTCTCTTAACAAAGCTTGGATAGAGAACCATGAGATGATATAGTTTGTTTAGTTTCAATTCTTTATATTAACTTGTTTATCTTTCCATAGAATTGTTGCTTGCATTCTTAATTTCATGAAGGTGTATTTTCGTACACACATAATGGCACCCACTGTGGGGCTCTAAGCCTCTATTTTAACATTTTATTTTGACATTTGGTCTATTTTCTTTGTTTTTGATGTTTATTCTTATAGAAAATAGGAGAAGAGTCGTGTATACAATGCAAAGTGCTGCTTACCAACGCCAAAACACCGCCTAACAAGCCTGATTCATCGCTGTCTTCTTCTCTATTTCCACTTGTCAGATAAATCAGACCGCTTGTCAGATAAATTGGAATGCCTATTAGATAAAGTGCACCGCCTGCTAACGTTCAAAAGCTGCTTACCAGTACTTTCTGACCGCCCTTTATCATTTCTGTGCCACTTAGTATCTTTATTTTATCGCCTGTTAAATTTTAAGAGCCGCGTAATAATAGGAAAAAGTCGCTTGTAAAGTTTAAAGTGACGCTTGTTAAAATTTTATAGCCGTGTTTAGCTGTTAAGTGCAACTTAATAAATTTTGCTTCAAATCAATTTTCGGTTGATTCTGTCACTTTTCTAACTCTCTATGTTTTCTTTTGCTGCAGATGAAAAATCACCCCAAAGTGTAGAAACTAGAGAAGCAGATCACAAGGCCTAGCAAGGAGGTAAGAGCTAAGACCAAAAATGATAAGGAAGTTCATAATGCAAATTTGTTAGAAAGCTTATTTGAAGAAGAACACTTATATGATCATTATATTAAGGTGGTTTTCACTTATAAGAGAAAATTTCCTACTCTTTGAGTAAATTTGCATTCTTATGTCCTTAAAAGCTTTCATTAATAAATCTTTCATTGGAAAAGGATTTTAGTAATTTTTGTGTCTTGTAAAGATTTTCAAGTTTTTCTTCACTTTGTTGTGCTTTGTGTTGACTAACTTTGTTGGAGGAGATGGAGTGGGAACGATCACCACTAGGTGACTAGAAAACAAGAAAACAAATTCAAAAATGCACCTAGCCCTTTTGCTAGCTTCAAAATTAGGTATTCCACTCATCAAGCTTGCATTTGATTAAATTGTGGCATTCTTTGAATCTAGAATAATTAGACAATCTTTTATTTCCTTCAAATTGAACAAGCATTAGGCATATGCTCTTCACTTTTTGAAGTGAATCAAAAAGCCAAACGTGCAAAGCCAATTTGGTAGAAGGACAAGGATAAGAAAATTGAACCACACATTTCCTTTTTAAGAACCTCCTTGTCAAGAGGTTGAAAATGAACAAACTTGCTTAAAGTGTTTGGAACGAAAGGAAGACAATAGGGATATGCTCTTCACTCTTTGAGTGAATAAAATTCCCAAACTTGTTGGACCAAGTTCATTTTTTTATTTTTTGCACATGTTAGCTAAAATAGAGATTTAAAGGGCCTACCTCTTGAGAATTTCCTTACGAGGATGGTGAGAGGGAATGACCCAAAGTGGGAGATACTTGCTTTTACCGCAATATCGTCTGACCCACTATAAAATAATGCACCTTTCCTCAATCAGAAAGTGACTAAAATTTGTACAAGCCATCCTTACTTCCTCTAGTAGTCCTTCGAGATTGTGAAAAATCATACTTTGTGCATGTGGGAAGCCCTCAAAGGGGTAAAGGATCTTGACAAGGTTTAGACCAGAATAGGTTGAAACCTGATAAATTAGTAGACCTACCTTTTTTAGAGCCATGTTTAACAGCCAAATTTGTTGAGGCTAGGGTAGACTGCTTGGAAGATATTCTTGTATAAACCATGTTAAAACATCCGAGAATGTACACTTTAGTGTGGTTTTAGGGATATGATGCAACTCTTGTGTGTGTGCTGAGTTTGTATTTTGTTTTCATGCAAGAATACTGTTGATGAATCCGATCAAAAACATTAAAAGTTTAAACTCTGAAAACACTTTTAAAATTGACAAAATCCATTTTGATCAGCAAAATGCCACGTACAATCATTAAAGGGCCGCTTACAAACAAAGCTGGGCTGCTTAACCAAGCTTGAAATGCCACATTAGCACCTCAAACAACCACCTGGTAACTAGAAAAAGCTATGTAACAGCATTACATACACGCCTGACAACAAAGAAATGCCGCCTGCTAACTACAGAGTGCCACATAAAAGTTTTCCAGTGACCGTGTACTATCATTGAAAGGTTGCCTACACACAGGTAAGAGCCGCCTAAAAAATTTGAAAGGCAAACAGTGGGTATCTGCCAAGAGTTTTAGAAAAAGATAATTTGCTTTTTGGATACTCTTTTCGACATTCTGCCACTGAGAATACTGATCTTGATCAAAATCTGCCATTTGTGGGCATCTTGCAAATTCATGCTCAAATTGATCACTTAGTGAGTTTTGCAAACTTGAGATCCTCGTTTCAACATATGCTAATACCGGTTATCACCCGATCTCATTACATAAAAACTACCCTACAACCAGACGGGTCCTATTTGAGACAAGAGTGTCCTTTCCCATGAGATCGAAACCCTCAAAGCAATGGAATTGATGATGTCTTTTCCATTCGGTCATATAGATCCTGATCAGATTAACCATGTGAACAAGGACTTAAACAAACAAGGAAATATAGATCCTAACAACCAAGGATCCAACACCAATATCCGTGGAGGAACAAACATAGACCCTAACAACCAAGGGATGAATAACACCAAGAACGGGGGCAATTTTTACCCTAATGAAGAAGAGCTAACCGATGAAAAGGTTATCGAGGCTATGAAAAGCCCTTCCTTCATGAAACTTGTGGAAAAAGTGTTGGAAAAGGATAAAGAAAAATACTTCCTAGACCTAGCACAAATAGGTCTTAAGCTTCCACATGACTATGAATTTGCCAAACTTAAGAAATAAGAAGCAGAGGCTAACCCCATTGATATCATGAACAAACAATTCCAACTTTTTCAACTATAATTGGACATATTAAAACAAGGCGGGGTTCCTAAATCTTTCTCTATTGAAGCCTTGTGTCCTTTTCCTTTTGAAAAGTCCTTAGTCATGATACCATTTCCAACAAATGCTATTTATCCAAGATATGATAAATATGAAGGGACCTCTGATCCCCAAGATCACTTAAGGGAATTTTGTGCCCTAAGTCTAGAGTTCATGCATGACACAAATTACCTCATGAGGTTATTCCCTAGAAGTTTGGGAGGCATGGAAATGGAGTGGTTTTCAAAATTACCCTCCGGTATTAGGACCTTCAAAGAATTGGCCTCTAAATTTGTAACCCACTACTCTTATAACATCAAACATGAGGTTACAATTCTCAATCTATGCAATACCAAACAAAGAGATGGGGAGGGATTCCTACTTTTCCTACAATGATGGAGGGTGGTATTTTCTAGATACCCTTGAAGTGTACCTAAAAAGGAAAAGATGGATATCTTTGTGAATAGCTTGAATCCTAAAATGAACTATCGACTAAGGCTGTAGTGCCCTAGATCATTCCAAGACCTAATTGAGAATGGGGTGAAAATAGAAGAGGTATTGGTGAAGAGTGGAGAAATCAAACTCTACAAAGAGAACAAAAATAACAACAACAACAATAACTCTAACACCAATCAAAATCGAAATAACAACAACAACAGCAACAACAATTGATATTGGACAAGGAATAACAATAAAAATAAAGGAGTGGTTAATGATGGAGTGGTGGGGGCTAATAATTTAAAGGCTACCCCTTTTAACCTCACTCAAAACTAAGTTAAAGCCAATAACATGGATCAAACTCCTAAGGTACCTTTCAACAACAACACTAATAACAACTTCGGGAACAACCAAGGGGCTTCAAAGCCTAAACCGTTCTTTGCACCTACACCCAAAAGGACTTTTACTACTTTGGGTGAACCATTGGAAAATGAATTAAGGACACTTATTTCTAATAAAATTATTTATCTACCAAAGGCTCAAGCTTACGAACCACAGATCAAACCACATTGGTGGAATGAGAATAGCCATCGTGACTTTCATCGAAATAGGGGACATAAGACCAACGATTGCTTGCATCTCAAACATGTGGTACAAGATCTCATAGACAATGGTGTGATCAAGGTGGATGGACCTCAAAATAATGAAGATCACACAGCCTTTAAAACTCTTTTTTATAAACATGAAAATGGAGAATCTTCTAATTCCAACAATGGAGGAAATAATGCAAACAATGTAAAAAGCGGTCACAATGTCAACTTTGCCCATACTTATGACAATACCATCAATGTTGTTGTGATAAAAGACCAACCTATTCAAGGATCCTCTAATGCCATCACAAGGGGGCAAGCCTCGAAGGTTACCTTACCAGGGGTTACGCCTATTACTATTGGTCCTAAAGCACCAACTATTGTGGCTAAACAAACACCTCCCACCACAAAGCCTTATAGTTTGGTGGATCAATTACAAAAGACGCCCGCCCAAATATCAATTTTGGAATTTCTAAAACTATCTCCTAACCAAAAAGAGATTTTGGAAAAGGCCTTATGGGAGACCATGGTCCTGATAAACTTAGAGGAAGAAAAATTTCAGAACATGGTGGGACACCTCATAGCCTCTCATTGCCTTTCCTTTTTGGAACAAGATGACATGTCTATCACACATCCTCAAAACTTACCCTTGCATATAGAGGTATTAATCCAAAGACATAGGGTTAAGAGAGTTCTCATCAATGGTGGGGATGGTCTAAATATTTTCACTTTAAACCTTGTCAAGTCATTAGGTTTATCCAAATCTTCCATTGATCCAAAGAAGCAAATAACTATTAAGGCTTATGATGAAGAAGAAAGATCTTCAAAGGGTATGATTATTCTACCAATTCAAGTGGGACCTATCAAAAAGGACACTATATGTCAGGTACTTGACATGAAATTGACCTACAACATCTTACTAGGAAGGCCTTGGATACATGAGATGCAAGCGGTATGTTCTACATATCACCAATGCATGAAATTTCCATACCTAGGAGAGGAGATCACAATTGGGGGAGATTCAAACCCATTCCAATATTGCAATGCTTTCAAGCCAAGTCATGAATTGTATATTCCTCATAATAGGGAAAGAGTTATCCCTAATATTACCATGGAAGAGGCCAAAGAAGAAAAGTCAGAACAAACATCCAATGTCACACCCACTCCTAACCCTATTCAAACTAACTTAACTACATCGACTAAGGGAAAAGAAAAGATGAGTTATGAGGGTTCAAATTCAAAGGATACTTTAGTTCAGGATTCAACATTGAGATTGGAATCTTCTAAACCCACTAAGGAGGAAAGAGAACAAACTAAGCAGGATCACTATGACAAGATGAAGGACCTCATGCATCAATTTGAGAAACAATGTAAGATTAACTCAAAAGGAGTAGGGGAATATTCTATTTCCCTCTTTGATTTACCTACATCTCCAAGGACACATGGGAAACCATCCAAAGATCATCAACCTCATAAATAAAATTCCCATTTTTTGAGGGAATGTGATAAAGAAGAATTAGAGAAAGAAGATGATGAGGTATTACAATGGCTCTATAAAGATGATGATAATTCAGCCAATCCTAATGAAAGGGTGCAACATATCAATATAGAAACTGATAAATATGGCAAAGGATTTGATATCATGAGGAAAATGGGGTATAAAGGAAGAGATCCCTTAGGAGTTCGACATAGAGGGTTGTTAGAACCTATTGAACCTGTTTGGAGAGCCAAAGAAGAGAAAGTCAGCATAGGTTTTCAACATAAAGGAGAAAGTCCAAGTCCCATGCATGATTTCTGTACACATATCCATATGGTAGGTTCTGAAAGTGAAGATTATTCTAGAGACTATGAGTGGGATTCCTTGTCTAAAGAATCTTGTCATGACATATATGTTGATACCATTCACACTTATACAATTCCCCCTAAACTTGAGAATGAAGAACATACAGCTCAAGGTTCGAATTCAACTCAAACAACAAGTGAACCTCAACAAGTTAACATAGGACAAGCACCTCTTTTCACTCAATGGGTAGGTGAACCTTGGGTACCTTCATGGGTAGGAGATTCTACCCTAGTGTTTAATCCACATGTGTTTTATCCCATAGAAACCTCAGAGGACTCTGATGGAGAGGATTTCGATCCTTCTTCTATGGACCATCTCGAAGAGGCACATGTCATAGACCTTGATGATACAATGTATGAACCATCTAATGAAGTCATGTCCTTAACTCCTTCAAATGAGAACCCATTCAATGATTCTTTGCCCCTCATACATCTCAAACTTATTGATTGGGATCTATCCAAGTCAAATGACTTACTCTACTTCCCAAATGAGAATTCAATGGCCTTATACCTCAATGCGGTCGAACCCAATTCTTCCATCAATTAATTCACTCCAGACATGAAGATAGGGGCAGGTGTTCAAACTTTTAATCCAACAAATGAAGAGAAAATATTTAAAAAAATGAGAAGGTCTAGTGGTGAAAACCACCATGTGGCAGTACTAGACCCAAAAAAAGTAAAAATAAAGGATGTTTTTGAAGGTGAAAATCCAACCGTGGCACCTAAGGGAGAAAGGTTTGACACCTTGCCAGCTCATGAAGATTAAAGGTCTCCTATAATTATTGAACCTACAGAAAAGGTCAACATTGGCACAGAAAAGGATCCTAAATTCATTCACTTAGCAACATCTTTGAGTCCTTTGGAAAGAGAAGAGTTCATTGCATTCTTTAAAGAAAAAAAAATCAACTTTGCATGGTCATATACTGACATGCTCGGATTAGATCCAAGTTTCATTATGCATCACTTAAATGTGAAACCAGGGGTTAAGCCCGTAAAGCAGAAGTTGAGAAAAATGCATCCATACATAGCCATTTTAGTCAAAGTTGAATTGGAAAAATTGCTCAAAGAACGATTTATAAGAGTAATAGCATATGCCAAATGGATCTCCAATATTGTACCTATTACTAAGCATGATAAAAAAATAAGATTTTGCACAGATTTCAGAGATTTAAACCTTGCTTGTCCAAAAGATGACTTTCCCTTACCTAGCATTGATTCTATTGTGGACCTCACCGTAGGTCATGCTATGCTTTCACTTATGGATGGATTTAGTGGGTATAATCAAATTCACATAGCACCTAAGGATCAAGAGAAGACAACTTTTACATGCCCATGGGGTACTTTTTTTTGGAATGTAATGCCATTCGGTCTTAAAAATGCTGGAGCCACTTACCAAAGAGCCATGACTACCATTTTCCATGACATGATGCATACTTTCATGGAAGATTATGTGGATGAAATTTTAGCTAAGTTACATAAAAGAAAAGATCATTTATCCATACTAGACAAGATTTTTACAAGGCTAGAGAAGTTCAAAGTAAGACTTAACCCAAAGAAATGCGCTTTTGGGGTACAATCTGGAAAACTCCTAGGATACATTGTTTTAGCAAAAGGCTTTGAAGTTGATCCTGAAAAGGTACAAGCAATAATGGACATGGACATTCCAAAGAAAATTAGTCAAATGAGGTCACTTCAAGGAAGGCTTCAATCTATAAGAAGGTTCATTTCCCAATTGGCTGAAAAATGTCATTCGTTCACCATATTACTACATAAAGATACCATCTTCACATGGGATGAGGAGTGTGACAAAGCCTTTTTATTGATGACAACATACTTGATGAATCCTCCTATTTTAATGTCACCAATTCAAGGGAAACCTTTATTACTCTACATTTTAGCTACAAAAAAATCTTTAGGAGTCTTATTGGCACAAGAAGATGAGGAAGGGAAAGAAAGAGCTATCTACTATTTGAGTAGAACCTTGATCAAATATGAGTTAAATTATAGCTTCATGGAAAGGGCTTGCCTAGCAGTGGTATTTGCCTCTCAAAAGTTAAGACACTATATGTTGTTACATAAGGTGAAACTCATAGCTAAAATTGATCCCTTGAAATTCTTACTCAGCAAAACAGCTTTAACTAGAAGGATTGCAAAATGGGTCATGGTACTTAGTGAATTCGACATTGAGTATGTTGATAGGAAAGAAATCAAAGGTCAAGTGATAGCTGATCAATTGGCTAAATATCCTCAAGATTATACACACCCTATACAAGTGGAATTCCTAGATTCTGCTATTGTGAATATTGAAGCTAAGATATGGACTTTATATTTTGATGGATCAGATACCAAAATTGGCAGTGGAGCAGGCATTCTTTTGATTACACCACAAGGTTACACAATTCCAAAATCTTACAAGTTATTGTTCCCTTGCACCAATAACATAGAAGAGTATGAAGCTTTGGTCATCGGCATCAAGATAGCTTTGGAATGGAATGTCACAGAATTACAAGTTTATGGGGACTCTCAATTACTCATTAATCAAGTTAATGATGAATATAATACTAAAGATGAAAATTTTTTACCATACAAGAACTTAGTGAACAGCTGGAAAAAGTACTTTTCCTTGATTACTTTTGCACAAATTCCAAGAGATAAGAATAGAGCAGCCAATGCAATGGCCACTTTGGCATCTTTACTTCAGCTACCTGATCAAAATGAAAAGTATGAGTTCTTGGTGGAAGAATTGGTGAAACCAACATTTGACCTAACTAAAACTCAAATTGTTGCCCTTTTAGATGGACATGACTCTCCATGGTAAAGACCTATCTATGCTTACCTCAAAAATCAAACCTTACCTATAGACCAAACTTGTGCTCAAAAGAAAAACTTCATAAGACAAGTAGCACGTTATACTATCCTTTCTAACACATTGTATCGTAAAGGTCTTGACAAAACACTCCTTAGATGTCTAGAGGAAGAGGAATCAAAATTATCTTTAAAAGATGTCCACGAGGGGATTTGTGGGTCACATTCAAATGGCTTAAACCTATCTAAGAAAATCTTACGTCTGGGGTACTTTTGGAAAACCTTAGAAAGAGACGCTTGTCAATATGTTAAATTTTGCAAGAAATGTCAATACCATGGAAACTTGATTCATGCACCAGCACAAGAATTAAATCATTTTGTCACACCATGGCCATTCTATCAATGGGTTTTTGATCAGATTGGCATGATTTATCCACCTTCTTCAAACGAAAACAAGTATATAATCATAGCCACAGAATACTTTACCAAATGGGTTGAAGCCATTCCTTTATCAACTGTAATAGGAAAACAAATTTCCATGTTTATCCTAAATCATATCATTTATAGATATGGCATTCCTCATGCTATCTTCACAGATAATGGAAAAAAGTTTAAGAACAAAGATATTGATGAAATTTGTGATACATTCCACATTACACATCACTCTTCATCCATTTACTATCCCCAAGGTAATGGACAAGTAGAAGCAACCAACAAGAACATCCTTAAAATTCTCAAGAGATCAGTTGGAAAATCTGGAAAGGATTGGCATCTTCAAATCAATCTAGCATTATGGGCCTATAGGACTAGTATTTGAACCCTGATAGGAGATACACCTTTTTCTTTGGTTTATGGGGCTGAAGTTGTTCTCCCTTTAGAAGTTGAAATACCATCCCTTAGAGTTTCATTGCATGGATTGATAACGGATGAGGATTATAGAGTGGCCCGCCTTTAATAATTGGAATTATTGGAGGAACATCAAACTCAAGATTATGATCATTTGAAAAAGTATCAGAATCGCATTTCCAAGAATTATAACAAACATGTTAAGCCAAGAAACTTTCAAATAGGAGATCTAGTGTTGAGAGAAAATCCCAAAAATTAGGCTGATAGAGAAAAGAAAGGAAAGTGGGAAGCAAATTGGCTTGGGCCTTTTTTCATTATTTCTTCATTTGGGACAAAGACCTACAAATTGGCTAATTGTGATGGTGATAAATTGCTAGAACCTATCAATAGCATTCATCTTAAGAGGTTCCACACCTGATTTAGAGAACAAAGTATCAGAATAAAGAGTATAAGTTGAAGAGTATCAGATGAGTCAAGCATCACCCTTGTACATGAGAAAATTCAAAAATACAAAAACATTTGAAAAAATCAAAAAATCCAAAAACATTTGAAAAAAGAAAAAAAGTGCCTTGGTGAAAACCTAGCAATAGGCACCTTGGTAGCAAAAAAAGCAAAAAGAGAAAAAAGAGAAATAATCCCAAGAGGTGAAAACCTGGACACAGGCACTTTTTTCCCCTTAGGTGTTTCTTAGTTTCATTTGTACATATTGTGGTTTCCTTATCTCATTTGTCCATATCTCCTCATTGCATCCGTCATTTGTGCATTGCCCTTAGAGTTTCAGAGCTGCATTTTGTCGCATGCTAGGTTCAGTTGCCCTAAGTATCACATTGGTCACATTTATCACTTGGGCGCAAACATCATAGATTTTGATACCAATTAGATTCAATAGTACAACATTTTGGTCACCTGTCAGACGCAGATTTTTTAGATTTAGAAGAGAGACATTTTGAATCTTTGATAACTATCATTGTTCAACCCAAACATAGTTTGATCATATAACATGATCCTTGAACATCATTTGACTTATTTTATCAGGATTAAAATTTGACACACTTTAAATGATCAGATTGTCTGGATTTCTTATTTGAAAATCTTGATACATTTCACAAACACTTGGAATTTTTGGTGAGTTTTCATTGAATTTTCGAGTCATGTCTTTTTAGCTAATTCATGATGTTTTGACTAGATTGGTAATGATAAGAGACATGATGTTTTCTTGAGCTTCTGAGTGACTGTTTTGAGGAAGATTATTTAACTCATGTGAATTAGTCTAAAGACATGGTCATAAAAGAACCATAGAGGACATTCATATAAGATGAATGGTTAACCTTTGTTTGTTTATGCAAAAGGATACCTTGGTTATTTTGATTTTCCATATCTTAATACCAACATCCACTTGTAACATTGAATCTGATTAAACCGGTATTCATACTCCCATAGTTGGTCACCCAACTAGTGAGGGTTGTACTTGGTTTCATAAGAAGGGGTTACCACACATGAGAAAGTCATATTCATATTCTTATGGTTGCAGTGGCACCAG
>MU226050.1:3145993-3166967 GCA_018584345.1 Thuja plicata | reverse complement strand
TATGTTTGTAAATCCTCTAAAAAGGTGGACCTAGCAGTCCTAATTGCTTCTAACAGGGCAGATCATCAGAAGTGATCATTGTAAGCCTTAACCGGCCAACTTTATACTGCAGTACCAAAGTTTTGTGGGTACCATCCCCACCCTAGTTTTACTTTCTATTTGGAAGGTTTCTGGGTCACCAAATCTTTGTGTTTATGTGTTATGAATGATTATATTTTCATGCTTGCAGTAGATTAGATGAATGAATGGTTAAATATATACAAGTGCAGAAATGACTTAAAGTTTTAAGAGTTACTGATTCACCCCTCCCCTCTTAGTAACTTGGTTAGTCTTGATTATTTCCAACAACAACTAAGTCTTATATTTCATTAAATTGATGGTCTATGAGTTGTTTGTATATATACATCTTGTAAAGAAACAAATAAGTGTTAGATTTCATTAAATTGACAGTCTATAAGTTGTTTGCATAGATATATCTTGTAAATCAACAACTAAGTGCTAGATGTCATTGATGGTCTATGAGTTGTTTGTATAGATATATGATAGGTATTTGGTGAATATCATGTGTTGATGTTCTGCAGACCAATACCTTATTGAGTACTTGGTGAATATTATATGTTGATGTTCTGATAGGCCAATACTCAGAGTATTTGGTGAATTTCATGTGTTGATATTCTGATAGGGCAATACTCAAGATATCAAATGATAGAAATCTTCTATTGTGATAGACATCTTATGATGGCTGAAACATATCATAATAGATAGAACTTGTGGATAGAATTTTCGATTGAGGAAATCCACATTAAATCTTGAGGAGCTTTTGGATAGAATCATCGATGGAGGCAATCCACCTCAGACCTTGAGGATACAATCATTGATGGAGGCAATCCACTTGAGAGCTTGTGCATAGAATTGTTGATGGAGGAAATCCACATATTGAGACTATGTTTAGATATTAATTATATCATGAGGATGATGCCCTCCCTAGCTAAGAGGGAGTGTTCAGGTTTTGTATAACTATGGTGAGGGTCATAAGTGTTGACATAGGAGACCACTACACATTTTGTTTGATCATCCTCCCTAGCTAAGAGGGAGTGTTAATGTTTGTAGCTTTAGTCGTATGATCATTAGAATATATATAATGTATGTTGATTAATAATAATGTATTATATATCATATTATTATTAATCATATGAAATTTAATATTCAATATTATATTATTATATTATTCTTATTTAATAATTGAATGATGAAACATTATAAGATTGATTAAATTATAATTAATGGGAAGATGCATGTCCTTTCTTATAAATAATAACGAATAGACATGTCCCGTGAAGGGACATGTCTCTCCTAACCTCATTCCAAATATAAATGATAGAGAGATTGTTGCATTTAGAAAACACATACAATATAGAGTGCTATTACATTTGCAGATATCCTCAAACTTAAAAATAACAATCACATTGTAGGTTTTTCATAAAAAGGTTTTCCTCTGTAATAAAATTTATTAAAGATGTGGGATCAACAAGATAACCACACGCAGGTATATTAGCAATCCTAGCATAAATATAAAGGGGACCATCGGGAACCTTAATAGTATGAGAGTCATGAAAGGTAATTGAAAGGTCCTGAGGTTGCTTATCCTTAGTTTGTTTATGAGGTTTAGGTGGAACTGAAAGTTGAGGTGGAGGCATGGGATCTTGAATAATAGGTTGAAATGAAAGAACTCTCTCCACATCATTAAAAATGTGATTAAGATCATCCATCTTTAAATCATAAACTATATCCGCTGAAGATGGTTGACTGATGGTATTAGTATCATGTGTAGGTAGAGGATTCATATAGATGCGAAGGTTTTGTTTAGGAGGAGAGACAGACTTGTTCCTATTTCCATCAAAATTATCAATAGATAAAGCATTAGAATCGATTAAGTCATGAAATTTATGCTTTAGAGAATAAAATTTTTCAGTATCATGTCCATTCTGGCGATGGTATTGGCAAAAATCTTTAGAATCAAAGGATTTTGAAGCTATTGTAGTAGGAAGGAGAGGCCGAATAGGAGGCAAGGTAATCATATTAGCACTAACAACCTAGTCATAATAGAATGTAAATATTTAGAGAGAGGAGTAAACGTATGATTCATACAAAAAGAAGTGGATGCAGAAGTGCCATTGTGGGATGCAACAACAACAACTTGATCAACAACCATATTTTTTTTTTTATTAATCTTGACATAGTTGTTAGGTTTTTGAAAATTATTAGGATTAGGAGAAGTGTCACTCTAATCAACTAGAGTAGGAGCCATTGGAGTGTTTCTCTCAAATTGACTCACTTGTAATTTATAATGATGAAGTGTTTCACAAAGTTGTTGAAAAGAGGTAAATTCAGTAAGCAAAATCTTATCTCTAATATCCTTTTGTAAATTTAAAATAAACATATATTGAATATCAATATCAGGAACACGATAAGAAATATGAGCATACAAATGCTTAGATCTACCAGTAAAATTAGTTAGTTTTTCCTTAATGTTTTGTTTACAATGCATTAAATCGGTTAAGGAAACTTGTGGACCAATGTTATTTTGAAATTGTTGAATGAGAGTATTAGCAAGTTTAGGAAAAGAATCAATAGAATAAGGAGGTAAAGAACAATACCATTGCAAAGCCTTATAAAGAAAAGTTCTAGCAAACAGTTTAGCTAAAATCCTATGGTCATGAGCATAATCACTACAAATGATTTGAAATGTTTTAACATGAGTAATAGGACCACCGTTACCATTGTAATTATCAAGATGAGGCATATCGGCTTGTTAAGGAACAGTAGCAAGAATAACTTCTAAGGATAAAGGAATACCCATGTCACATGTAGGAATGCTAAATTTGGATTGGGTTAAGGATGCAAGTTGTTGTTGTAAAGATGAAATAGTTTGAGCCATACTAATATTTGTGGAATAATTAGAAGACATAGGTGGCATAGAAACATTAGAAACACAAAGAAAAGTGTAGGAAGCTACAGGAATAGAAGACACAACTAGTGGAACATTTGGAACCACAGTTGGAAGGGGATTGGAATAAGTAAAAGGTACACTATGATATGAAGGTTGTGAGGTAGGTAGAGATACTGGTAGAAAACTCACATGGATAGATGAAATTGGGAGAGATGTAGTCATCAAAGGAGGAGTATAAGTAGGAATGCTTGGTAAAGGAATAGAATAAGGTCCCTCACTAGTGATAGGAGGAGTAAATCCTAGATCTTGAGCCTCTTGTGCTAAAGGTTTAACATTAAATTGCACAAGATGAGTGATACCACACAAGAGATTAACACCTTTATCACTATCACAAAGGACTTTCTTAAGAGCCTCAATAGCTTGGATGGAATATTAATTATGGTTTTCTTGAATAAGCCAATTTTCCATTTTATCAAATTCAGTTGAAAGTTTTTGCAGTTGTTTAGGAGGAACTCTTAAAGCATTATCCTCATCATGAGATGAGTGAGAAGAGTTATGCTCCATAGAAGGATTGGAATCATGAGTGATAAAATTGTCATCAGGGATCCTAAGGAAAGGAGAGGAAGACTTAGGATCAAAGGAGCTCATAAGTCTATGGCTTCTTCTAACTGGAATACTATAAGTACGACTAGAAGTGGTAAAGCTCATACACCAATGCAATGCAAATGAACTAATTTAGGAAATACAAGGTTTTGATTTTTAAGTTGTGAAATGTAATGCAAGAATATAAAATAAATCTAATCTAATATGCATGTAAGATCTAACATAAAAGATGTAAATTTAATACCAAAATGAAAGACTTGTCTATCACAGGTTCACCAAAATGTAATATAACAAAATGGATATGATTGATTTTAGGGTTTTCTATTATCCTATATTACATTTAAAAGAATTATTTACTTGTTTATAGAAATGTAGGGAGTAAATTAAATGCTTTCCTTCTATCCTTAGATATACAAATGAAAGATCCAAATTGATTAATCCAAAATGGAAGGATAAATGCATAAATGAATCAATCATTTGGAAATAAGAATAAAGAAGGAAGATCTTAAGTACCCGTTTATTTATTTGAGCGTGTAATAGATTTAGATAGATTAATAACCTTAATTGAAATAGATAGAAGAAATGTACTAACCTTGAAATGTTGCAGATATGAATAATGTTGTTTTCTAAGGCCTATGTTGAGTTTTTGGAAAATTTGAGACCGGATCTAGAATAGAAACAAAGAGATGAACAAAACCCATAAATTGTTTTCTGTTCTGACATAGTTCCGATTTGTACCCTCAAGTCAATGTTACCATTGACCCAGAATTTCTGATTCCGATGTAGGGCAAAATTGACCTAAAAAGCCTCAGACTGAAATTCTATTTTTGGATCACAAAAGTTTTCCAAAAAGGGTATCTGGATCTGTACTCCGATCTTCTGTTCCAAACCTGCACCTGCAAGAAAAATGGTTTATATGTTGGGGGGAGAGTTTTGCCTTGGTTAAACCTTTGTTTTGGAATTAACCTTAAAGTAAAATTAAAATTGCATAAGTAAAAACAAAGTAAATGCACAAATTCACCTTTCTTGTATAAGTCCTTGTGGTAGATTTGAATTTGTGAATCCACAAGTATGTATGCACCAAAAGGGATGTAGAATGTAGTGTTAATCCCTAAGTTTTGTTGATGATTAGTGACCCACAATTAGTCATTTACTTAGGCATTTTTTGTTGGTTAATCACTATGGCCGAGCTAAACATTCAAGGCCGAGCAACATTGCTGAGCTAGTTTTAGGTTGCCAAGTTAGATCATGTCGAACCAAGTAGAATATTAAATATTGAGCATCAGAGATGTTTAGTGCCGAGTAGAACAGTTTTTGCATACATGTCAGGATTAATTAAAAATTTGATGTAAACGGTTTAGGCCAACTTGTATGGGATTTGGGCCAACATTTGTATGCATTTAATATTTGTCTACTGAGTTAATTTTGCATTTAATTGTTTTATACTATGCATGGCATGGAGCCAATCAGGAAATCAGTATGCATTGGAGGCATAAATAATAGATCTTGATCATTGACCTAGATCTCGCTACCAGATCCAAAAGGATATAATAAGATTGCTTCTAACCCTAAAAGAGGTGTGTGTATGAGAGCAAGAGATATACTAAGAAGGGTTTTGTGTTCATGAGAGATGAATAGTAAGTCATTGTGAGAAGAATCCTAGATCAAGAAGAATGACAGAGCAGTGATAAGTAGAGTAAAGACATATCGGATTGAGAGATCACAGAAGTTATTGGAAAGAGAAGATCTATCATTAGAATCTGTGTGCATAATGAAGGATCACTACTTGGAACATTCTAATAGGTGTATCAGGTTAAATCTCTTAACATAGTGGTTTTAGCATACCGTTTCAAATCTCTTAGCTGAGTGATTACTTTACTGTAAGTTGAAATCCTTTAACAAGGTAGATTGTAATGATCTTTAGTTCTTAATAGAAAAGACCTTTAACTAGGTAGATTGCATTTTTCAATAAAAAATCTTGTAGCCCTAACATGCACACTTTATTATTGTAGTAGTGAAGATTTTGTGGGTTTCATCCCCACCCTAGTTTTACCTATTTGGGTTTCTGGGTTACCAAATTCTGTGTTATGAGTTACATATTTGATGTTATGGATGCTATCTGATGTTAGGTTAATTTAATATATGTATGAATGAGGATCAACTTGTTTTAAGTGGTTAAGTTTGAAGATCTGATTCACCCCCCTCTTAGTATATTGTTTTCCCATTCTTGTACTTCCAACAATTGCTATCAGAGCACAGTTCACCTACAAAAGCTTTCAATCAACTTGTGAGTACAGATCTTAAGATGGAGGTTTACAAGTTGGGAAAGGTTATTGAGAATCAGAATATTGAGATGCAACTAGCATTACATCAGCTTGAGATAGAAAGACAAGAATTAAAGAAATCATTGACAGCTAGGAAATATTTGGCCAAACAAATGAATGATACTCATTACCAGGAAGATGACACTGAAAATCTATTCTAGAATGGAGATTCTATTGAGAGAGATGCAGCAATTGCAGATCTACTGGAAAAGAACAATGCACTGTGTGAAGAAGTTATAAAATTGAAAAGAGAACAAGAAATGCAGACAGTGAGACTATGTGAAGTAGTGTAACAAAAGAAGAAAGATGAAGATGAAAAAACTATGGCAGAAGAAGACAAAAGAGTGATAACTGTCAGACTTGATGAAAGGACACATGATATGTAGATGATGACAATCAATCAGGTTGACATGGAAAATCAACTGGTACTTGCAAATCAGGAGATTAGTAGGAAATATATGGAAATGGTAAATCTGAGATCTGAGAACAATCAATTAAAAGATGATTTGAGATCTGAGAAGGAACTTAATGAAAGGTTGAATAAGCCTAATGAAGCTTTGACTCACTTTGAGAATCTGATGGAAGCATCAAGAAGGTCAAAGGATTCTTCTGGATTAGGTCACACTTAACCAAAGAAATTTGTTGAGAAAGGAGAATCATCTAAGAATGGTGAAAGGAGGAATGAAAAGACAAAGCACAACAAGCCTGTTTGCCACCACTATAGAAAACTAGGTCATACAGAAAACATTGTCCAAAGAAAGAAAGGTAAGTCCAATCCTAAACCTAAGTTTAATGATTACTATTTTAATTGCAATAAATTTGGACATAAAGCACATGAATGTTGGACTGAAGCAAGTGATGCACCCCCCAAACCAAGATTTAATGGTTATTGTTACAAGTGTCAAAAACATAGTCACAAGGAACAAGACTATAGATCCAACTCTAAACAACAATGGACATCAAAGACACAAACAAAAGCATCTAAGATAGGAAACACTTATAACTGGGATTATAATACAAGACAAAGTTGTCATTACTCTGAAGAATATGGACATGCACCTGAAGATTACTTAAAGACACATCTCAAAGGGAAATCTAAGAGTTGGATGAATGGAAGCTTAGTCTTTTTTAGTTGTTTGAAGATAGGTCACACTAAGAGAGAGTGTAGGACAAGAGTTCCTACTCCTACTATTGAAGAAGTAAGAGCACAAATGAACCGTACATGGGTAAGGAAAATAGAGCTGAGAAGCAATGAATCCACTGAAGCTGAGGTCACCCAATCCAATGGATCAGGTGATCACACCATTTCCAACTGAGCAATAGAGGTATGTAAGGACCTGTATTTAAATTTCAAATCTTACATCAATTCCTAATATGTAAATGTGCCAAAGTCCATATCTGCATATGATAAGATGTACCGGGACATGTTTGTGACAAGTGCCAAGAAGAGTTATCTACACTATAGGTGCCGAGTTGGTTGGATGAGTAAGTTGTGATGGCCAAGTGTGGTAAGCCGAGTGGTATGCAAGTTGTGTTAGTTGGCCAATGATAGCTAGCTTGCACTAACCTAATGGGAAAAATAATTAATGCTTACATATCTTGACCTTTTGAGTCTATATAAGGATGAACGGTCTATTATTCACTTTTACCTTGCAATTTTCAACATTCACAGAGTGATCTAAGAAGTTGCAGATTTGATCTTAGCAAAGTTTGTTTTGATAATTTTGTCAGCATGTCATGGGAAACCCTAAGTTGAAACAGTGTGAAGTGATTGCTTGCCGAGGTACTCTATACTTTATTCTCGAACCCTAACTTTACAAGATTATGGCTGCAATTTCTTCTACACCAGTCAAGGGAATGGAGGAGGATCTAAATCAAATTAAGCTAGTAAGGAGTGATGCATGCACACCACCAAAATTTCTTGTCAAAAATCACTCAAGATTGCATGAAAGGTACTTATGATTCATGATGCTAGATCCTACTACATTGTTAAAATTGGCAAAGTGGGTGATAACGAATTGAGAAAATCATATGACAAGTTGTGTGAAAATGGAATTCTAAAACATGAAATCAAATATTTAGCTAACAAAGGGTTAACTCGTGCCCTATATTTGCCAACAGAATTCAAGGATGAATGGATTAAGGTTGTCCTAAGATGAGTTCATAATATGTATATGTGGCTGGACAATGGACCAGTAAAGATCACAAAAGACATTATTCATAGAGTTACTGGGTATCCTATTATCAGTGGTAAATTAACTATGAGAGACCAAAGTAAAGAAGAGATAATAGCTAACACTGGAGCTATTTGGAACAATAGAGGAATGACTATCTCTACAATTAAAGACTTAGAACTTGACTTTGGAGTGAGAGTGATTGCTCACAAGTTCTATTAGTCGAGATGACTGGATAGTGTTCCCTGTACAATTATGGACCAGGCATAGAAGATCATAAAATAGAATCACACCTATGACCTTGCCGCGTTGCAGTTGACACAACTAGCCAAGAACTTACTATCAATCAGGAAAGCCAAAAGATCATCATGTAAGTTTGGCTCTTTGTTAATGTATATATTCTTCTATGTACAGAAGTCATTTCCTACACTAGGAAATATTGTCTCGAAGAAGGATAGACCCATCACTTCACAGATTAGTGAATGCATTAAGAAATTAGGCAATGATTTCAATGGTATTATGGGAAGTTATTTTGTGTAATTCAAAAAGAGAATGAGGTTGAGGACCAAGATTCCCAATTCACTTGTGGAGAAGCACTATGAAGAGATATGTTTCTTAGTGGATACAGACTACACCTATATTCAGGCTGTGACACCTAGGGTATCATGGATGGAGCCATTTCCCTATGAAGTTAATATTGATGAAGCATCAGTAGCTCTCAAAGCACTATACTATGTAAAGTTTTGTATGTAGTAGGATGTACATTCCTAGGGGGAGTACAGTATGTACTTAGGAAATATTTTGGATGGAATTAATTGTAATGATAAGTGTGTTTTTTCCACTAATATCAAAGTGGGAGATTGTTAATCCCTAAGTTTTGTTGATGATTAGTGACCCACACTTAGTCATTTACTTAGGCAGTTTTAGTTGGTTATCATTGTGGCTGAGCTAAACATTCAAGGCCGAGCAACATTGCCAAGCAAGTTTTAGGTTGCCAAGTTACATCATACCGATCTGAGTAGAATATTAAGTGCTGAGAATCAGAGATGTTTAGTGCCAAGCAGAACAATTTTTACATACATGTTAGGATTAATTCAAACTTTTATGTAAATGGTTTAGGCCAACTTGTATGAGATTTGGGCCGACATTTGTATGCATTTAATATTGTCTACTGAGTTACTTTTTCATTTAATTGTTTTATACTATGCATGGCATGGAGCCAATTAGGAAATCAGTATGCATTGGAGGCATAAACAATAGATCTTGATCATTGATCTAGATCTCGCTGCCAGATCCAAAAAGATATAATAAGATTGGTTCTAATGCTAAAAGAGATGTGTGTGTATGAGAGAAAGAGATATATAGAGAAGGGTTGTATGTTCATGAGAGATGAACAGTAAGTCATTGTGAGAAGAAGCCTAGATCAAGCAAAATGATAGAGTAGTGATAAGAAGAGTAAAGACATATCAGATTGAGAGATCACAAAAGTTATTGGAAAGAGAAGATCTGTCATCAACATCTGCATGCATAAGGAAGGATCACTACTTGGAACATTCTAATAGGTGTATCAAGTTAAATCTCTTAACATAGTGGTTTTAGCAGACCATTTCAAATCTCTTAGCCAAGTGCTTACTTTACTGTAAGTTGAAATCCTTTAACAAGGTAGATTGTAATGATCTTTAGTTCTTAATAGAATAGACCTTTAACCAAGTAGATTGCATGTTGCAATAAATACTCTTGTAGCCTTAATAGGCACACTTTATTACTATAGTGGTGAAGATTTTGTGGGTGTCATCCCGACCCTATTTTTACCTATTTGGGTTTCTGGGTTGCCAAATTCTTTGTTATGAGTTACATATTTGATGTTATGGATGCTATCTAATGTTAGGTTAATTTCATATATGTATGAATGAGGATCAATTTGTTTTAAGTGGTTAAGTTTTAAGATCTGATTCACCCCCGCTCTCAGTATCTTGCTTTCCCATTCTTGTACTTCCCACATGTAGAATGTAGAATGTAGGATGTCTTCAATCAATTTCTTGTAGACCTTCAACACCAATCTTGAATGGGCTTTTAAATAGGAAGAGGCTTGGAGGAATGTGGATGGATGAATCTTCAACAAGAGGGCTCCATGGAGCTTGAATCCTTCAATGGCCAGCAATGGATCTCCTTGATAAAAAGGAGTCCTTGAGAATGGATGAATGCTTCAATGGCTATGTTGGTTCCTTTTTATGCTTTGATTATTGAACAGCAACCTTTTAACCCTTTGATGTATTTTATAGAGTAGCCAACTCCCAGTATTCAACCAAGACTAAAAATGACCAATTAACAATGGTGCAGATCTATCCTTCTACACTTTAGGTTCTGCAAAACCAAGGGGGGAAACCCTTCAATGCCTTCAATACTCTATTTGGCATCAATCAATAGAGATCTCACAATGTCTCAACATGACTAGGAGATACTAGGTGATCAGATAATCACCCATTGAACATCAACCTTGAAGTGCAGCATGAGATTAACACAACATCACAAACCACATAAAACCTTAAGATATGTCAGATTTTATGTTTGAATTATAGAATATAACCAAGATTGAACTGAAAATGCATAGGTATAGAATACACTAATCACTAGCTAGTGCTTTATTCATGGGCAATGTCCTTTAACCAAATTTAGAGATGTAGTAATCAACTGTTGCCAATGATTTTAAGCCATAAATACAATTAATCCAAATCATTACTACTTATAGAAATCCTCTTGTAGACAATCGAATGAAATTATGTCACATCCACAACATCATTTAATCTGATCCTAGATTAGAACTAAAGAATGATGACACATACATAGGTGAATTACTATGGAGAGAATTAGAAAATTTAGACTTCACAAGGCTGACACCAAGGAGAGATATGAATCATGAATTTTGGTATTATGTATGAAAAATCATATTATTGCATGCAAATTTGCAATCAAAAAATGCATGTATAGTAAGTTGCAAAAGACTAATGAAATTCTATTCTACATGAAGCAAAACCAGTACAATCAATAGGCTATATCCCTAAATGTGGAACCAACTGAAACTGGAAGCTCTTGGAGTTAAGCATAGCTTGAAACTCACTCTGGAGGCCAAGAATTTGGAACCCTATAATAATGGAAGAAATCTACATAAGTAGAAAGATAAAAACCATTAGATTCTCCCTCCCTTGAACACATGTTTGTTCTCCCAAATATCTTGAACTAAACCTTTTACAACTGCTCAAAAATATGATTTTATCTGCAGAACTGTCTTCTTTGTTTTTCCAAAATTTAATCTCAGTCATTGTTTCTTCATTCTATTCAAACTAATTTGATTCTACAGCAAAATGGACTGCAAAAATGAATTCCTCATTTTTAGACCTTTCCGACAATATATGATACTTGGTATCTTGGATAACATTTTCCCCCTAAATCACTAAAAAGAATTTCCCTTCCCATGCATATTTCTTGAATAATTTCTAAAATATTTGTGCCTTTTCAATAGTCAAACTATTGAATTAAGATGGCATTTTATTTAAAAATCTGCATATTTTATCTTTTATCCTTATTTCATCTAGATTTAATCAGCTTGTGACACTTGTCAATCAGGCTTAATGGCTTAATGGTTATATGTTGAGCACTTTATCATTAAGCCATTAAGTGGACCCTAGGATTAAGTTCAACATGCAAGTTCTTTAACCTTTTCTATTTTGAAATAAAATCATTTTAAATTTCAAATTAATCCCTTTTAATCTGCAGTCCACAAGATTGCGCCACGTGACACCCTTTGAGGGGCTTTGTGCGTCCACTAGGAACCATGTCACCTACCCTATACCATGTGGCATCCTTTGATTCACATGCAAGTCCACCTATGCACCCTGCTCTATAGTGGCCCGCCACATGTTAGTTTTTGATTGGTTGTGGAAGAGCCACCTCTGCATTGAACAAGATCTTTCCATGTGTCTGGGGTGCCACATGTCGCCATGGCTTAATGGCTTAATAGTTAGATGTTGTGCATCTTTCTCACTAAGCCATTAACTCATACATTGATTTCAACTACCTTGATACCCATGCCCAAACCTACAGCCTATTAGCCAACTCATCTACCATGTCACACTTGTGGGTCCCACCAAAATTAGGTTTTCGTCCTCCGAGCATGCTTCCAAATTCGCCTGCCACCTGCGCATTATATCATTTAAACATATTGATTCTCGATTCCACAGTGAATGTGGGACTAAGTCTTGTAAGTTTTTAAAACCTTTTCTGCTTTTGAATCAAAATTTGTGGGCCCTGTTATGCACTAAGCTCTCTAGCCCATGCAACCTTCAGGAGCTCTTGGTTCTTTTTTCATAATACATGTTAAGCTCTTTACTATAAAAACATTCAAAATTTACATCACCCTAGTGCATGTGGGATAAATACCAAAACCTAGTTACAAAAACACAAGCCCAACACATATGTCAAATACATTTGCCATAAAGTTTCATCCTTTCAAATTCCCCTACACAAGCTTGTTTATATAATCCACTTTGTGTATGCTTCCACATGTTGTTGTGCAACCATAGTTATCTTTAAACCTACCAAATTGTTTACCAAATCCATGTGTTGAAGTTCTAAATTTCTTTCCTCTTACTATTGTGTGGGGTCTCTTGCCTTGCTACTATGCATTCTCTTTGGCAAGTAGTTAACATGCTTAAGTTTTCATATTTTTAAATCTCTTTCCTTCATTAGCTGTGCTAGCACTCTTTTCATCTTTCCAGCACAACTTTTTTGCATTGAAGTGTTTTGAATTACCTCTTACTTTGCGTAGGGTCTCCATGTTTTGAAATGCACTGGCTCTCCATCAAAACTAGTGCAAGCAATATGTTCGAAAAGGTTGTGGAACTAATTGATTTACAGCTATCGATTGCTATTTGTTTGAACTGTTTCCTCAGCCCCCCCCCCTCCCAAATTTGCATGGGAATTCTTCCATCTATGGCTGGGTGAGTTAAGAGCTCCTCATGTGTTGTTTAACACAGGCCTTCCACTCCATAGATTGCGCTGGAACTTTGGGCATTTTGGTTTCACATTTTTCAAAAGCCCTGCATTATTTGCAAAGGCTTAATGCATAGCAGCTCTGGGATTGTATTTAATTGGGAACTGCTCTATGTTTGGCATGGGTCCATTCCAACCTTGCATTACACAATGCATGACCTTCCTTTTGATTTGCTAGTTTTCTACTTCCATCGTACGCAGATTTTGAATGGCCTTATGTTGCAAAGTCTCTTTTTTGTTTTTCGCTTTCTTCTCTAGTCTAGCCTATGCGTTGAGCTTCTGAATAACTAAATGGTCAAGAACCATCTTCTGCTTAGACCTTTGTATAATTTCTTCCTCAACGCTCTTACTAGTAACAAAATAATAAAAATTCACCACCTCCTACTGACCAATTTGATAGGCTCTACTCATTTCCTATAAATTATTTTGAGGATTCCAGTCATTGAAATGCCTTTAGTTACTCAATAAACGGTATACTTTCCTTCCATTTTGAAGGAGCATATAAGAACTCGGCAAAGAGTGGCACATAATGACCAGTCCAATGGATCTGTAGCAAATCTTTGTAATTTATGTCAAGACAACTCAAATTATTCTCTACAGCTTCTTTGATATTATCAACATCAACTCATAGTTTTTGTATTGCATTTAACATACATTTAAACAAACATTTCAAAATACTTCATTACTATATGGGGGTTTTCTTGATGAACGTTGGATTTTCTATTTAAAACACAAATCCCTTTCATAGCAAGGCCTAACCTCTTGGATTTTAAACACAGGCTATTGATTTAATTTTGGCACTGGATTTTGGAGTGTGCTGATAGTTTTCAACAAAACACTATCCCTTCAATCACATAATGCAAGCTCCTTAAATTTTGGCATTGACTGTAGACAAATCCATACACCTTGCCTTTTGATTCCATAATATGTGAAATAATCCCCATTTGCAATTCAAAACATTTTACAAAATATTGCACACTTGATACGATTTAAAAAATGTGCATAACATTTTGAGGAATATGGCATGTTCGGTTTAAAAGCACACCATGCTAAATGCACTTTGTACTTGAAAAGAATGAAAATCCATGAAGATCAGAAAAAGGAAAAACACTTAAAACTCCAAAATACCTTCAGGATACCACAATGGAGTCACTCAGTGAGAACAAACCAAGGTGCATCGAAGATTTAATCACATCATTCGCTTTTTCCACATCTCTGCAAGACTGCCCAATAATACCGACTGGCCTCTGGAAGGGGCTTCAAAAACTGACTAAAATAATTCACATGAATGTGCCATCAAAAAATTATGTTCAATCCCAACACGTGAGAACATGTGCCAAAGGAAATTGCGTAGAAATATTTGAGCCAAAAGATATCACTAATCAAATATAGCCTCTTGAAAAAACTAATTCTGTCTGCACCACCAATCTACACAAATCACCTTCAAAACTGACTTTGAAAACTCATCAAATGAAACCTTCAGGAACTAGAATCTTGGGTATTTATTAATTCCCATACAAGGAAAATTAATCCACAATTATCTCACTCATAAAACCATAAGGTGAAAAACCAACAAACACCCAAGTCAGCCTATTAGAAACATTCTCGAATAAAATAATGAAATATGCAGAAGTCTGGTTTGGAAATGGCTTAAGAAAGTGACCAGACGGATTGGTAGAGATACAAAAATCTTAAGGAAGAGTCAACCCTAGGTATAAAATGTAGAAATAATCTCAATTATTCTTGACCTTGAACCGGGTGCAAATTGGGAGACCTCCAAGTAGGTCACTTAAAATATGGACTCTACACATTCAATGAAACTTAATAAACTGCAAATGGAAAGGCTCTGGAAAATGGATCAAACAAGCACATGGGGGGATAAAATGGACATGAATACTCTCTCAAATTCCTACATCATAGCAAAAAAAACCCCATGTTAAGAACTGGGCATAAAAGACAAACCTCTGAAGTGGGCCACTTGGAATTTGCAAAAAAGGAAAACACAAGAAATAATAATTTCTGCATATGAAAAGAAATTGGGAAAACATGCTCATGAAACCCTTAGGACCTAAAAATTTGAAAAATTGGAGAAAATTTGGTTTATAATATAGGGAAACCATTTACTTGATGTGAACAATCACAAGATTCCTCTTATAACATCACAAACAGGGCCTCTAACAAAACTGTGCAATTGATATGCATTAATATGTTAGAAACTGCAAACGGAATCAGATTGGCAAACCACCCAAACTGATTCATCATGACCTAAAACTATTCATGGTATCACATTTCCATTCCTACAGTATAAGGGAGATTTCAATAATCTATTCCATTCAATCGGGTGCATGTTGCAAGACTTCAAAGTAGGGCATTCAAAATTTTGCACTCACATTCTGAAAATCAGAATTAATTGCAAACGTAATGACTTTGGAAAACTATGTAAATGAACTCATGGGGGTCTAAAAATGGAAATAAAGCTTCTCTCTCATGCCTCCAATACCTCAAACCCATCCTTAGGTCATGGAAATCTATTATTTCAAAGATGCAAACATGCATAATAGGCCATCTGCTATAATCAGGCAATATGCAAAATGCAGATTTAAGTGAACACCCTTAAACAAATGTCTCCAAAAATCATCAAAATAGATAACTAAAAGTTGTGACCCATTGCATATACCCTATGATAGGTTTTTCACATGTTCCAAAACCATTATCTTATAAAAATCATTGGGTCATATTTGACTTGCACTTTAAGTGAGCATGATCAAAATGTTTTCAGGGGTACTCACCATGCCTTAGAGAAAAATTTTAAATGGTCACTCCAAATTTGAGAGTACCAATAGTGGCTTTGTCTTGGGATGTGTGCCCCTTGCGGGCATGTAGAGAACTCAGAATCTCTTGGTTGAGAAGACCAGTCAAAAATTAGACTTCTTTTTCAACTTTCCAAAAATCGGGCTCCTTATTGAAAACACAAAACACCTAACACACAATTGAAAGAAAAGCACATTTACAACATGTACAATATTTACAATTGGCCAAAAATAACCAAACTAAACTTACCGCTTACCCCTATCAAAAACTTGATTCTCATTTCCATGGATTAGAGGTGAGCTGAAATTACCATTGTCAATCACCAAACTAAACTTACCGCTTACCCCTATCAAAAAATTGATTCTCATTTCCATGGATTAGAGGTAAGCTGAAATTATCACTGTCATATGCTTGATCAATCATGTTGCAACTTCTTATAAGTTTATCATAGAAAAAACCATCAGCATAATCATCATCCCTGAATACTTGGAAATCAACACAATACTGCAAATGCTGATTACTTTGTGACATAAAAGCATCACACCCTTGGCCATCACTAACAAGATAAAAAAGAAAACATTCTAGCTCCTCTTCATTGCTGGAAACAAAATCATCATGAACACTAGTTTGCAACAAAACATAAGCTTCATTTAAAATAGTTCTTTGCAAACTAGGATTAAACTCTTCTAAACAAAAATCTGATTGCATAAGACCGGATGTAACTTGTTGACCATGATCTCCACAAGCATCCTCTAAATCTGAAAATGGATCATCAAATAACAATTCATTTTCCATTGGAAAATCTAAAAACAAAAATGTAGATCTCCCACTCTCCTTAAGGGAGTAATCATTATTCTGATGTATACAAGAATCATCCATGCAAAACTCATCAAAATTTGAATCCATACCAGCATATGAGTCATCATACTCATCATATTTAACATAATCAAATTTCTCAAAATCCTATGCATTTCCATCTTGCATATTGTTTTCCTCGAAAGTAGGAAGAAGAAAATAAGCATAAGTTTCACACCTTGTACCCATTAGCATGTTTTTATTATCAAAGCATATATCATCTAGGCATTGCAAAGTAGGATCTATATCAGGTGGATACCTCTGAAAATTGGTAGCCAATAGCTTTGAAATTTTTTCTCTGCTCAATGAACATTGGACTTCACTTTTATTGCATTTAACCTCATTCTTATTTCTGCAAACATATTCACCATTGGGAACAAGGATTGAAGTTTCTTTTCTCATGTCTTCTTGTTCACAAGAGTCATCACTACAACTACCATTTGCATCATAATCCTTCTCTTGTTGTCCACAAGAATCTTTCCTAAACTGAGAACAGGGGTCTACCCTGTCATGTTGATAATAAAACAAATCTTCAAATCCAATGGAAACATCCGCAACTAGATTTTGATCTTTGAAATCTTGACATTTAGTAACCTCACTATCAGCATCATAATCAGCATTTTCATCATAACTAGAGTCAACATCATCAGTACTTTTAGATTCACATTCTTCAAACTCATCTATCCATTTTTTAATAAGTTGAATGCCTTCTTCTTTACATGATGCAGACCAATATACTAACTTAGGCATACAAAGCTCTAAGAAAAAATTAAAATATGCAGACTCTTAAAGTTCAATCCCTTCTGGTAGCTTATCATATGCATTGAAAGACTTTTCATAAAACACATGTATGGATTCTTCATTTATCTCTCCTACATGTCTTTTAAAAAATAATTGGCTTGGTCTTGTATTCTTTGATTAAATAATGAAAAATCCTTTTGGATTTCTTCAAGATTTGCTGGAAAAACTTTAGATCTATGCAAAATATCTTGATCTACGAAATTTGGAATCTCCATTGCACTATTTATTAACAACACATCTTCTTACTCACAATGATTTCATCCAACTATGCAATCATTTCACATAACATCATACCTCTAATTTTGATGACTAAGATTTGTAGCAAGAAGTATGGGAAACTTTTAAATTCACTTTCCTTTTATCATTAAAACTTTGAGGAATGTTTTAATGTTTTAATTGACTTCTTCAACTAGCAAGAAAACAAATATATCTCATTAAAACTTTGAGGAATGTTTGGGAAAATTATTTTGTTGCTATCCTTCTAAATTTTTTTTATTTTTTTTATACACCACTGAATCTTTTGAGCATCTACTAGAGCCTTGGTGCAAGTGTTTCCAACTGATCATCAAATTTTCAACATTAAAATGCACACTAGTGTAGAGATCTTTCAAAGTGGCCACTCACTGCTGTGAGAATATATAGAACTTTAACAAAACAAGGAAAAGTTGGGATTCAAGTAAAGATATTAGACTTTCAGCAAGTCAATTAGATTTGACACATTTCTTTCATAAAAAGGACATTCAGAATTCCTTTGACAACAACAACTAGGTTGACAATTAGGATCTAAAGACTTTCAAATTTACAAATATTTATAACTCTATCCTCAAATGGATATGGCGGAAAATAACTAGATCTATAAACAAACAGGCCAGGAGTATAGCTCAACTTGATAAACCTAAATCATTTAAGACATTGAAACACCAGAAATTCTTTAAAAGTTTAGAAATATTTTTTCATCTCTATCCCCAATGGAGTCGCCATTTTGTTGGTTCTTTCTTACGCTATGATTATTGAACAACAACATTTTCACCCTTTGATGTATTTTATAGAGTAGCCCACTCCTGGTATTCAACCAAGACTGAAAATGACCAATTAATAAGGATGTGGATCCATACTTCTACACTTTAGGTTCTGCAAAACCAAAGAGGGGGACACCCTTCAATCCCTTCAATACTTTTTTTGGCATCAATTAGCAGAGATCCCACAATGACTTAACACGACTGGGAGATACTAGGTGATTGGCTAATCACCCATTGAACATCGACCTTGAAGTGGAGCATGAAATTAACAAAACATCACAAACCACATAAAACCTTCAAATATGTTGGAGTTTATGTTTAAATTATAGAATATAACCAAGATTGATCTGAAAATACATAGGTATAGAAGATACTAATCACCAGCCAATGCTTTATCCATGGGCAATGTCCTTTAACCAAATTCATAAATGTAGTAATAAATTGTTTTCCATGATTTTATGCCATAAATACAATCAATCCAAATCATTACTACTTATAGAAATCATCTTGTAGACAACTGAATGAAATTATGTCACATCCACAACATTATCTAATTTGATCCTAGATCAAAACTGAAGAATGATAACACATACATAGGTGAATTCCTATGTAGAGAATTAGAAAATTCAGACTTAACAAGACTGACACCAAGGAGAGATATGAATCTTGAATTTTTGTATTATGTAAGAAAAATCATATTACTGCACAAAAATTTGCAATCAGAAAATGCCTGTTCAATAAATTGTAAATGACCAATGAAATTCTATTCTACCTGAGGAAAAACTAGTACAATCAACAAGCTATATCCCTAAATGTGGAACCAACTAAAACTGGAAGCTCCTGGAGTTAAGCACATCTTGAAACTCACTCTGTAGGCCAAGAATTTGGAACCTTGTAACAATGGAAGAAATATGCATAAGTAGAAATAGAAAAACCATCAGATTCCTCCTCCCTTCAATACTTGTCCCTTCTCCCAAATATCTTGAACTGAAGCTTTTACAACTGCTCAAAAATCTGATTTTATATGTATAACTATATTCTTTGTTTTTCTCAAATTTAAGCTCAGTCATTGTTTCTTCATTGTGTTCAAACTGATTTGATCCTACACCAAAAAGGACTGCAAAAATGAATTGCTCATTTCGAGACCTTTCCGGTAATATATGATACTTGGTATTTTGGATAAAATTTGCCCCTTGAATCACTAAAACAACTTCCCCTTCCCGTGCATATTTCTTGAATAATTTTTGAAATATTTGTGCCTTAAAAATAGTCAAACTATTGAATTAAGATGGTATTTTATTTAAAAATATGCATATTTTATCTTTTATCCTTATTTCACCCAGGTATAATCAGCTTGTGACACTTGTCAATCAGGATTAATGGCTTGATGGTTAGATGTTAAGCACTTTATCATTAAGCCATTAAGTGGACCCTAGGATTAAGTTCAACATGCAAGTTCTTTAACCTTTTCTATTCTGAAATAAAATCATTTCAAATTTCAAAATTAATCCCTTTTAATTTGCATTGCACCAGATTGTGCCACATGACACCCTTTGATTGGCCCTGTACATCCACTAGGCACCATGTCACCTGCCCTGTGACACGTGGCATACTGTAATTCACCCGTAGGTCCACTTGTGCACCCTGCTCTATAGTGGCCCGCCACATGTCAATTTCTGATTGGCTATGGAAGAGCAACCTCTGCATTGCACAAGATCTTGCCATGTGTTTGGGGTGCCATATGTCATGATGGCTTATTGGTTAGATGTTCTGCATCTTTCTCATTAAGCCATTAAGTCATCTATTGATTTCATCTACCTTGAGATTCGTGCGCAAACTTGCAGCCTATTAGCCAACTCATCTTCCATGTCACACTTGTGGGTGCCACCAAAATTGGGTTTTCATCCTCTATGAATGCTCCCAAATGCACATGCCACATGCATGTGCATAGCCTCCAATTCTTCCTTCAAACTACTTACTGTGCATTGTATCATTTAAACATATTGATTCTCCATTCCACAGTGAATGTGGGATTAAGTCTTGTAAGTTTTTAAAACCTTTTCTCCTTTTTGAATAAAAATTTGTGGTTGATGCCACACACTAAGCCCTCTAGCCTGTGTAGTCTCTAGGAGCTCTTGGTTCTTACTTCAAAATACATGTTAAGCTCTTTACTATAAAAATATTCAAACTTTATATCACCCTGGCACATGTGGGATAAATCCCAAAACCTAGTTACAAAAACTGATGCGGGAGCATCCTGAGTGTAAGGGCAATCTTGCATCACCCAAAAATATTTTTGTTTTCTTTTCAATAAGGGCTACCTTGTGCAGAGCTGCTATTTATGGAAACTTGCTATTTTTAGTAAGTTGGCCAAACGATCTCGGAATG
>MU226050.1:3120485-3132048 GCA_018584345.1 Thuja plicata | reverse complement strand
GGTCACTTCTCAAATTACCCCGGGTGTCTGATGCAGGAGCATCCTGGGTGTAAGGGCAATCTTGCATCACCCAAAAATATTTTTGTTTTCTTTTCAATAAGGGCTACCTTGTGCAGAGCTTCTATTTTATGGAAACTTGCTATTTTTAGTAAGTTGGCCAAACGATCTCGGAATGTTCTGATTTTGCATGTGGAGGTTCATCTCAGTCATATCAGCTTGCCAGTAAGGTTTCATGGCCAGATCAGGTCTAGTTTTGAAGATATTGAAAATTTTCGGTATTGAAAACAGGGTACAGAAACTTTGAGCTCAGTTTTGAAGGCTTTAGAGGCCCCGAATGAGGTTGAAGTTTAGGCTCGATGATGCTTGCATAATTAATTGGTTGTAGAGCGCTTCGTGGCATTTCTGAAATGGGTTTATAATAGTCAATCGAGTCAACTAGTGATGAATTATGGTCTCTGGAAGTTGGGTCACCTAAAATAGCAGAAAATAATTTTCCTTCAAAATTTTCGGGTTTCAAAAGTTATTTTGAGCCGACTTTGATGTACTAAATTGAAAAATAAAATAATTCTAAGTTTGGTCGGCCCTAAGGGNTAAATTTCTGGAACCTTCTCGGGCGGTGGAAATTGCCTATATAAAGAAGGCCCGTAGTGTTGTCTTAGTCAGTTCGGGATAGTTCTGGGTAGATCTGGGTAATAATTCGAGGCTTTGTCCTATAGAATATTGTAAGGGGAATGCCCATGTGGCTTTGCATATTGTAATTCCGCATTTGTGAAGATAATAAGAAGTCCATTTTCTGTTCTTGCAAATTGTTGTTGCTTCTCTGTTTCTGTTATGTGTTTGTGGTATTAAGGGGGGCACCCTTCATCAAAAACACAAGCCCAGCACATTTGTTAGATACATTTGCTTGAAAGTTTTATCCTTTCAAATTTCCCTTCACAAGCTTGTTTTTTCCTTCGTTACCTGTGCTGGCACCCTTGTCATGTTCCTAGCACAATTTTTTTGCATTGAACTATTTCGACTTACCTCCTATCCTATGCAGGGTCTCCATGTTTTGAAATGTGCTGGATCTCCATCAAAACCAGAGGAGGCAATATGCTAGAAAAGGTTGTGGAACTAATTTCTTTACACCTGCCGATTTATATTTGTTTGAACTATTTCCTCAGCCCAACCCCCGCCCCCCAAATCTGCATGGGCATTCTTCCATCTACGGCTTGGTGAGTTAAGAGCTCCTCATCTATTGTTTAATGCAGACCTTCCACTCCACAGACTGCGCTTGAACTTTGGGCATTTTGGTTTCACATTTTTCAAAAGCCCTCCATTATTTGCAAAGGCTTAATGCATAGCAGCTCTAGGATTGTATTTAATTTGGAACTACTCCATTTTTGGTGTGGGTCCATCCCTTCCTTTCGTTACACAATGCATGACCTTCCTGTTGATGCTCTCATTCTCTACTTCCATCCTGTGCAGCTTTTGAATGGTCTTATGTTACAAAGTTTCCTTTTGTTTTTGGCTTTCTTCTCTAATCTACCCTGTGCGTTGAGCTTTTGAATAACTAGATGCTCAAGAACCACCTTCTACTTATCCCTTTCTAGAATTTCTACCTCAACACTCTTACTAGTAACAAACCAATAAACATTCACCACCTCCTGCTAGCCAATTCGATGGGCCCTACTCATTTCCTGTAAATCATTTTGAGGATTCCAGTCATTGAAATGCCTTGAGTTGTTCAATAAGTGGTATGATTTCTTTCCATTTTGGAGGATCATATAAGAACTCTCTAAAGAGTGGAAAATAATGATCAAGCTAATGGATCCATAGAAAATCTTTGTAATTTATGCCAAGATGACTCAAATTCTTCTTTGTAGCTTCTTTGATATTATCAGCATCAACTCATAATTTTTGTATTGCATTTAATATATGTTTAAACAAACATTTCAAAATCCTTCATTGTTGCGTGGGGGTTTTCTTGATGAACATAGGATTTTCCGTTTAAAATATGACTCCCTTTCATAGCAAGGCATGAACTCTTGGTTTTCAAACACAGTCTATTGATTTAAATTTGGCACTGGATTTTGGTCTGTGCTAACAGTTTTGAACAAAAAAATATCCCTTCAATGACACTATGCAAGCTCCTTGAATTTTGGCATTGACTAGGAAAGAATCTATACACCTTGCCTTTTTCTTCCATAACATGTGAAATAATCCCCATTTGCAATTCAAAACATTTTACAAAATACTGCACGCTTGATACGATTGAAAAAATATGTATAATATTTCAAGGAATATGGCATGTTTGGTTTAAAAGCACACAATGCTAAATGCACTTTGCACTTGAAAAGAGTGACAATCCATGAAGATCAGAAAAAGTACCAACACTTAAAACTCCCACCTACTTAGGGATACCACAATGGAGTCACTCAGTGAGAAAAAACAAAGGTGCATCGAAGATTTAATCACATCATTCACTTTTTCCACATCTCTGCAATACTGCCCAGTAATACCGACTGGCCTCTGGAAGGGGATTTGAAAGCTAACTAGAAGGATTCATAGGAACATGCCATCATAAAATTAGGTTCAATCTCAACATGTGATAAGATGTGCCAGAGGAAATTTCATAGAAATATTTGAGCCAAAAGATATCACTGATCAAATATAGCCTCTTGAAAAAACTAATTCAGTCCGCACAGCCAATCTGCATAAATCACCTTCAAAACTAACTTTGAAAACTCATCAACTGAAACCTTCACAAACCAGAATCTTGGGTATTTATTCATTCCCATACAATTAAAATGAATCCACAATTATCTCACTCAGAAAACCATAATGTGAAAAACCAACAAACACCAAAGTCAGCCTATTAGAAACATTCTGGAATAAAATAGTGAAATATGCAGAAGTCTGGTTTGGAAATGGCTTAAGAAAGTGACCAGATAGATTTGTAGAGATCCATAAATCTTAAGGGAAATTCACTCCTAGGTATAAAATGTAGAACAACACTCAATTATTCTTGACCTTGAACCAGGTGCAAACTGGGAGACCTCCAATTAGGTCACTTAAAATATCGACTGTGCACATTCAATGAAACTTAACAAATTGCAAATGGAAAGGCTCTGGAAAAATGATCAAACAAGCACATGGGGGGATAAAATGGACATGGATACTCTCTCACATGCCTAAAACATAGTGAAAAAACTCCCATGTTAAGAACTGGGCATAAAAGACAAACCTCTAAAGTGGGCCACTTGGAATTTTTAGAAAAAGGAAAACACAAGAAATAATGATTTCTGCAAATGAAAAGAAATTGGGAAAACATGCACATGAAACCCTTAGGATATGAAAATTTGAAAAATTGGATAAAATATGGTTTATAATATAGGGAAACCATTTACCTGATGTGACCAATCACAAGATTCTACTTATAACATCACGAACAGGGCCTCTAACCAATATGTACAATTGATTTGCATTAATATGTTAGAAAATGCAAATGGAATCAGATTGACAAAATACCCAAACGGATTCATCATGACCTGAAAATATTCATGGTAGCACATTACCATGCCTATAATATAGGGTATCTTTCAATTATCCATTCCATTCAATCGGGTCCAAGTTGCAAGACTTCAAAGTAGGGCATTCAGAATTCTGCACTTTCACATTCTGAGAATCAGAATTAATTTCAATCAGAATGACTTTGGCAAACTGTGCAAATGAACTCATGGGGGTCTAAAAATAGAAACAAAGCTTCTCTCTCATGCCTCCAACACCTGAGACACATCCTTAGGTCATGGATCTCTATCAGGTCAAAGATGCAAACATGCATAATAGGCCATTTGCTACAATCAGGCAATATGCAGAATGCAAATTTAAGTGAACACCCTTAAACAACTATCTCTAAAACTCATCAAAAATGATAACTGAAAGTTGTGACCCATTACATCTACCCCATTATAGGTTTTTTACATGTTCCCAAATCATTATCTCATAAAAATCATTGGGTCATATTTCACTTGCACTTCAAGTAAGCATCATCAACAAGTTTTCAGGGGTACTCATCGTGCCATAGAGAAAATTTTGAATTGGTCACTCTAAATTTGTGCCAAATTTGAGAGTACCAAAAAGCTACTTGGCTTGCTTCAAATCTTTATTCTTAACCTTTTGATCTCACTCTTGTTCTTTCGATTCTTACAATGATGATTATCAAGTCATAGATTGCTTATTGCTCTTGTGGTTAGAGAAAATGAGAGGTGAAAGATTCCTTTTATATGAAAATATGGCACAATATTCTAGAGAGGCTGAAATAGGAGAGTTAAATTCCAATTGGACCCATGCCCCTAGAGAAGACCTATATTAAATATAATTTAATATTTGTTCCTCCAGAGACCGAAACAACTGACCCGGAAGCGGGAATTAACTTTTTCCAAAGACCAACATCCAGAAACCCTAAAATTATGGAATTTGAATCTCGAGCTCGGAAAAGGTCGATTGTGACCTAGGTCAATTTTGAGGTCAACCTTGACCCTGAGGTCAAAGTCCCTTTTTTTCAGTTTGGGGTGCCATCAATAGGTTGGAAAAACTAGAAATGGGACAGAACAGGGGGATAAAGCCATATCCAAGTCAGGAACCCATTCAAGGCACTTGACATGACCCAAAACCACTTACTCAGAAGGCTAAACTAGTCTACCATGGAAGTTCTTCCATTTTCTGACTATACAAATACAAATAGCGACATCATAGAATGATGAAAAGTGTCCATCTGAGATTGTGGGTCTGACATCTTCAAATTTAGTGGCAAGGATAAGGTTCTATCAAATATTTTTTAATCTAATGGTTGACATGATCCCATGAAATAAAGATGTAGGTAGGTTACTATTCAAGGCATCACACCTGTGCGACACATGCCAAGTGGCGGGGCCTAGTCAGGCTAAAAGGAGGATAAAGTTGAGACATATATTTTAATCAGATGGCAGGCGTGATGCCTGGGATAGAAGATTCCCATTGTTTATTAATCATGGGATCATGCCTATATGACATGTTTCCATTCGAAGATATCCCCTTGGTGGGGTCAAAAGGTAAAACATTACGCAGATTTAAGTTGATCCAACGGTTGGTGTGATGCTACTAAGGAAAGTTGCACCTATTTTTAGTCATCATGGGATCATGCTTGAGTGAAACATATCATATTAAGATTGTGGGTATGGTTTTTTGAAGGAGTTAAAGGTTGATCAGATAAATTTCAATCCAATGGTAGGTGTGATGCCACTAACTGAAAATTCACCAAGGATACTCATCACAAAATAATTCTTGAGTGATGCCACTAACCAAAAGTTTGCCAAGGATACTCATGAAGAGGAGTAAAGTGGGAACATAGGTGCTACGTGGAGTTGAAAGTATGCTCACTATTTTTTTTTTATTTCACCACTACTGTTGAGATGTGGAGGTTATCAGTTTGTTAACTTTTGTGAACCACATGGTGTTCTAGGATGGATCTAAATCAATAGATGTGTTTTAAATTCAGTGTTCTAGTGCAAGAAACTTTTTTATACCATTTCAGCCATGAATTTTTGAAAGAGAAGAAGTAATTATGAATTTTGTGGCTAATATATCAATGATAAATGAAATTTGTTAGCAATTTTATAATATAAAGTGTTCCACTTTATGTTTCAAACACTACAATTTTTAGAGAAGAAAAGCGAAAATGAATTGTAGTGTATTTGGACTTTTTGCTAGGATTTTGTGAAGCGGCGAAGTTTTTTCTATCTAGTTGCTTCTGCATTTTGTGATTTTGAAGTGCTGGTTTGAATTGAGGTTTGAAGAAGGTAGGGGTTGTCTGCATTTTTATTCTATTATGATACCCTAGTTCCAAGATGGCACCATGTAGGGAGTTTAAGGGTAAAGTAGATTATCAAGAAATGGTAGTTTGTGATGATTTTATGGAACTTGATAAATCTACTAATAATTATCCCAAGGTGAAGGAATTAGTGCCAAAAAACCCTTATCTAAAAGTAGGGGATGGTTTATATGATAAAGCTCATTGGATGAGGGATGCAGATATTAGTGTATCTGGTTTAGCTCTTTTCAAAGTAAGTTTTTCTCAAAGAAATGCCTTTTCTCATGGTAGTAATATTTGGAAATTTTATGTGGGGAAACTAGTAGTTCTGAATGTCTTATTGGATGATGACATCTTACTCCAAGTGGAAAAGAATTTTGATCCAGTGACTAGGGTAGTGTGATATGTGGATGCTAACCCTTTGATAAGAATCAGTGCTGATGAAGTTCGTGAAGCTTTCTGGTTGAGTGAGCCCTCTTCCATCTTGAAGAAATAAATTTTGAATCTTTTAGGGAGGTATACAAAGCTCAAAGAGATTATCTTAGGAGTGGACCTTTGAGGGAATATTTTGGCAAGATTTGGGGTTAAGTGTAGTGGTTCCTAATACCCCAGAGCCAATGAAACTGGATTATGTCAAGTTGAAGGAAAAGGGTATGTATTAGGCCTTGTGTAAATGTTTTGGAGAAGATGCATAAGTAGTGATGCCTATACATTATATGTTCATGATTGTTCAGATCCTTCACCCTCATCTTGCTTTCATTTTTTACTTTGAACCTTTTATTGTTGATTTAATTCACAATGGTCTAATTGGTATTCAGGAATCAGAGGTGGATAAACCATTTGAATGGTATTCAATGTTGATGCACATGCTCTTATACAAAGGTGAAAATTATTTTGAGAAAGAAATGGGTCTGATGAGGATGAAAGATGGCAAGGAAATTCCAGTTCAATGGTGGAGTTTGGAATTATCTTAGGACAGAGAAGATGTTAGCTTTGTTTCTTTTTCTAGATGCTTTGTTGCAAGGCTTAGAGCCCTTTTATTTATTGAGAATCCTAGGATTCGAAAAGATTTGTTGTCTTTCATAAGAAAAAAGCAGTATGATAAGGACATAAAATTTGTGCATAATTGGGGGAATATCATCTTCTATCATGTTTTAACGATTTTTAAAGTATATGGTTTTAGGGGAACTGCATATCTACTTCCTTAACAAGTTCCAATGAAGGTCAGACTTACTAAGATTATTAGATAGATTGGTGGTCTACAGGAGATTACATTGACTGGGAAGAACAGGGGTTCTATCTTTCCCTCTATTACTTTTCCAATCAAATTTTTATTACCAAGGGTGGATGGGTGCACATGGATAAGGTTCTGAAGCATTATAGACTAGCAACATCAGTGTCAAGGTGTACTCACCCTGAGGGTTTCTAGTGTGATATGTTCAAGAAGAAAACTAGGTGCATAGAAATGGAGCACCATTTCCATTTTCCTAAAGACATTATTAGAAATGAGTTCACATTGATAGAACAAGAAGTTAAGAAGGAAAAATGGATAGTGTACAAGATGACTCTTGACTTTGTAAAATTTTTTTATAGGGATTATAGTCCATTGAGGGACCTCAAGCCTTTTTAAAGAAAAATTGACACTCTAATGAAGAATTTTGAAGGCTCTATGAAGAATTTGAATCAGAAGAAAGATGTTGTCATTAACTCAGAGCTTGACAAATCTAAAATTACCTTAAGCAAGCTAGCCTTTTCTAGACTTGTACCCACTAGGGGAATATGTTTTCCACCAAAGATCAGTATATACTGTGGTGATGCCTAGGGGAGATATGTCCCATAGGGGTCATAGAATGCAAGATGTACCTTCTTTCTCCAAGAGGATTGAGGAGAAAATATATGTTTAGCAGCATTCCACCTCAAAGGGGAAGAGACCTATTAACATTGATCTTGAGTCCCAACCTTCTCCAAAGAAGCAAATAATGGAAGAAGATACACAAAAATGGGAGATATATATTCACCTTATCCATCCCCATTGCATATTGATGAACAAGGAGTAGTAGAGAAATTTCTACAAATGGGAAGCATGGGGAAAATGTAATGCCCTGCCAAGGAACCCAAGAGGAATTAACCTAAACATGATACTATGTTTGTAGAATAATTTTTTTTAAAAGTTTACTAACAAGAACACACATCAAAGAGAAATAAATTACCATTTACTCACATGAACCCATATACACATAGATTACAAAACTCAAAGGGTTCCATAACGTAGAATTACATAAGACCAAAACTCAATGAGATATCCATAACATAACATTCTCATTATTACAATATGGAAATGATAAGATTAAAACTTCCAACTAGAGGAAGATAAGTACAACTAAACAAGGAACATATGACACTAGCACATGAACACTGAGAACCAAATGGTAAAGAATCACTACCACCCATCCATGTGGAACTATAAAATTCCACCCCACCATGTTGAGGAGATAACAACAGACCCCACTCAAATATCATAATAAGAATCCAAGATCATATAAGCATGGGGATCCTGAAAGCTCACTAACTCAATGTGTACTAGTCATGGTGCAAGGTATACTCAGTAATTATAGAGACAACCAACGCACATATGGAACCTAGACTATGTGTAGGAAGTTTTCATCATATACGTCTAACCCTTAAGACTCACCTCGATACTCTCTTTGGACTCTGCCACTTAAGTGACCATATACGGTATCAATGACTTCTCAACAAGACAAAGCCATTAACTATTCTATAACAATACCTCATAGGACAAAGAGAAACATCTCATCCTCCATCTTAGCCTATACAAGCGCTCAAGTATGGGTGAGGCACCATATCTTATTAATTCATTTTAAACCCCTAATTATGTATAATGTTATCACTTAATTAAGAAAATTGCAGTAAGTGATCATGGCTACCACATGTGGGTCCCTACACATTATTGTAAGTCACCCCTACTACACAACTAGATAACCTACCCTAGGTTCACTAATCCCACATATTGAACCAAAGAAGGTACATATACAGAAAACCCAAAATCCAGTTCCTCTCAACATCAAGAATGATCAACATGACATAAATCAGAGTAACACAATTATCAAATGAATCAAGTTTAAGGTTGAGTACATATATCAGATCAAAAAAAAAATCATGACACGACACTGGATATGCATCCCAACACCTCTGGTCTTTTCTAGGGTCAATCAATATCCTGAACCCATAAACATATTGCAAAACAAGTTCATAATCAAGCAGCTAACACTCACATTAAACAGAGAGTTCATAGTGAATCCTGTCGCAAATTTGAAAACATAAGTACCATAATTACCACTAAGCTATGTCTAGAATCACAAAATACTAACTAAACTATAAGCATTAATTCTCAATCAATATTTCACAAATTATTTTAAATCCATTGGTAATTTCCACCTAAAAGGTCTATTAACACTAGTAGTCAAAATTCACTAAATACAATAACTCTTAATTCCTTAGGTTAAGAAACATTAACTTTAACCAAAAAAAGGGTTGAACAATAATAACAAACATAATTTTGGAAACAAAATAAATTAATTTATTGGCTCTAAAAAAATTAATTGAATATAAACTAGCCTAACTATTTAATAATCAAACTAAAAAATTAACAAAACTATTTACAACTATATTAAAATTTATAATAAAAAAAATGAAATTTACTTTTCTTTTAAAAAAAATAAAACTTTATTAAAAATATTTTTTTTTTCATATAAAAAAATTATTAAAAAGTGATAGGGGGTCGTGGACCATACCACCCTTGGCCACACGGAGCCTGGCCCACCCAATTCTACTGGCAAAATTGTATCATGTCGACACGATAGTAGTACTGCCAGATGACAGTCACTACCAGACGACAATACACTGTCATGCCAACGGTGTTGAACTGTCGAGCATGATAGTGCACTGTTGTGTCGACAGTGCATACAGCCGAGCATGACAACTTGGGAGGTCGGGGGTTGAGGGCCCCACGTTCCACCGAAAACCATGTCAAATTTTTTTAATTTTTTTTTTGTTTCTTGTTTTTTTTTTTTAATTACATTTTTTTTTATAAAAACAAAAACGACATTCCGTAACTATTATGATATTTTTTTCTGGTTTTAGTTTTTTATAAACTCTGTATTTTTTTTTCTGAAACTAGAACTAGTAAGTATAAAAAAATTTAACAATTAAATTTATATATTTTTCAAAGGGAAAACATAGGGAAATAGATGAAATTATTTCAATGCCTAACAATGCATATAATTTTCCATTTTCCTAATGTTCAAATCTGAGAGAAATGATCTTTTTTTAATGAATAAAATTTTCAACTAAATTAACATAATCCTCTCAATTTTTACACCCTAAAACCAATCTGATACAATTATTTATGTTTTTCCTAGGGTTTAGTTTTCTTATATGAAACCCTTGTTTAACCCTATTTTTTTCTAAAAAGGTTCAAAACACATTTCCGATAACAATTTCACAAATAGTAAACATAACAATATTATCCAACAAGCATTTGATCTTTCACATACAAAGGCACAATTTTCAAAAAGAATGAGAATAAATAAAGAGTGTTTTCAAACCCTACCTCCAAAAACACCAAAGGTTGCACAGGAGAATACTAAAGCTGAGAATTTGATCCTCCCCAAATTTGATCTCTACACTAAATTTAAAAGCAACACCACCTGCATCTATGCCTCCCAGAACTGAATCCAAAACTTCAAGCCAATGCAAATTTCACCAGATTGCTAGAAAATACCCAGACCTTCGAAACCTTCTATCAAAAACCCGTGTATCTTTCTAAAATGACAAAATAACCTCTTAAAAGTGGAAACCTTAATCTTTTTAATAAAACAAGAGAATACACCCAACTTTGTAGTTTAATTTTTTGTTTTTGAGAGAAAAAACATTATTAAATAAAAATAAAACCCTCTTTAATTATGCAATTTCTCATTACTTGATTTTCAAAAAAAAAATGGGAAAAACAACTTTCCTATAAATCATGGTTATTGTATTTTAATTGCAAAATATATTAAATATACTCACAAAATCAAAAAGAGCTTTTTATCAATTTTAAAATTTAATAATATGTTCAATTTAAATTTAATATTTCAAAATTGAATTTTCAAACTAATTTCATAATTAAACATATGCATTTAATTAATTATATTAATTAAATACCCTACATTTAATATTCAATTAATTTCAACAAGGATGGAAAAAATATAACTTATTTATGACAATTTAACAAATGAGTACCTTATAGCAACACAAACACATCAACTAGGAGGTAACCACGAATTCATATCCCTTGGACGAATTTGTAACCACCTGAATTTGGTCTATCGCAACTATGGACCCTATTTTCCCTAAGTGTGATCATACCCTCGATTTATGTCCAAACGACCCTGTTACTGCTTGGCATAATTCTTTAAATCAATTTAATATCTTAGGTGATTTTTATCACTGATTTATATTAGCTATTATAGCCATACAATTCAAATCAGTTTTGACCAATCAAATCAAATCAAAATCAAACATGGCTATAGTATTTAATTATAAAAGAATTAAATAAATCCCTAAATCAAATACCCACTTGCAATTAACTCATTCCCCTAGCCTATTTAATTTAATTAAAATGGCTATAGTTCTCTAATTATTAAAAAGCAATTTCATTGTTTAAATAATTAA
>MU226050.1:3055056-3107005 GCA_018584345.1 Thuja plicata | reverse complement strand
TTTCAATTCCATGCATTGTTATAATGTCAGTTTTCATAGCTTAATTACATGATTTCTAATCATTTAGCTTAGTTTTCAATTAAATCTCTCATTCTTAGGAGTGTATTGTCACTGAATGGTGCATAATTTGAGGGCATGATTATGACATTTTTCAAACTCTTCCTAGATAGGGAGAAATAAGTCAGTTTTAGTGATTTGTATCTAACCTTTGTTATTTTATGCTATTTTTCACTAATCTAATGACTTATTGAAGTGTTGTGTCGTAGGTAACAGGTGCATCATTTGACACTCACAGAATTCAAGTAGGGTAGACCAACTAAGTCTTGTCCAATCATATGACAAAGTGGGTTTAGGTTAGGGTCTTGGTTCTGACTGTTAAGTCCACTCTTTACCATTTGAGCCTTTATATGGGCATGCTTACTCCTATCAATTAAGGGAAGATGATGCCCTGTACTTAGAAACCTACCATATCAAGTGCATGGATGTACATCCAATATATATCACATATCTCCACAATGACAGGAACCCATCAAACGTGTGGATCTCAGAGATGCAAGAAACTATGTCTCTGTCCTCTGCCACACCGAACATGCCACATGAACATACACATATGAACTAACTATACACATGCAAGTATGGGGTAATTAGTCTCATATATCTAATACAATGCATAAGAAATAATCATCATAAAACCTCATCAACATATATATTCTAACACATGATATAGAATCACACATCCATACATTATCAACTAACTATGAAGTTAAATGGTCACAATAGTAAAGCCCAAAATAATCTAACATAAACAACTAAATACCATAGCCTAAAAGACTATATAACTAAAAACTAAAAGAAAACTATGGGTGGGTATTACATCCACCCCCCTAGGATTAGGCTTACTCTTGGAAATATAAATCCTGTAATCTTGCTGCATCCTCCCAACTAGCTAATGACTCATCATTTGGGTCCCGTTGGACCCTTGCCTGCAAGATGGTACAACCCCTGAGGCTTAAATCCCACTATTGTAGAATGAAAACAAGCTCCAAAGAAAGCTTTCCATTCTCTACCTGTAAGGCATTCCAATCAAGAACATCTAGACTATAATTTCTAAGAATAGAAACATGGAAAACATCATGAACATGAGATAGGCTGGGTGACAAAGAAAGATAGTAAGAAATTGGTCCTTTCCTCTCTAAGATATTAAATGGACATACAAAATGAGGTGCCAAATTTCAACCCTTTCCATAATAGATTAGACTCTTCCATGGATACACTCTCAGAAAAAATCTATCCCCAAATACAAACTGCCTATCCACCCTATGAGAATCTATGTACTTCTTCTTCCTATCATGTGTAGTGGTCAAGTGCTCATGAATACACTCTACCTACTGCTCCATATCCCAAAGTATCTCTAGACCAAGGATAATACAATCCTCCAATCTATCCCAACTCAAAGGTGTATGACAAGGAAGACCATACAATGCATGGAAACGTGACATGCCAATACAGTTGTGATAACCATTGTTACATGAAAACTCAACTAGGTACAAATAGCCCTCCCATTGAGTTTTTCTATCAATGACATACATCCTCAACATATCCTCTAGTAACTAATTGACCTGTTCTGTCTGTCCATCAGTCTCAGGATGGTAGGATGAACTAAAATTCAGTTTGGCACCAAGATCATGCTATAATGAAGTCCAAAATGTAGAAGTGAACATAGGATCTTGATTTAAGATAATTCTGAGTAATACCATGTAATCTTAGAATTTCCTGCATGAAGACTCTGGCTACTGAATCTGTTGTATAGGATGACCTTATAGGAGATAAATGTGCCACCTAGGTCAACCGATCAATAGTCACAATGATAGCATTATGTCTATGAGGAGTCATAGGGAAAACCGCTATGAAATCCATTGATATGATATCTCACTTTGAGGATGGAATGAGATTTGGCTATAAATCCCCATTGGATGCTGATGTTCTTCCTTAACCCTTTGATACTCTAGGCACCTAGCCAAAAAATCATAAAATTCATGCTTCATATAAGACGAATGATAGAGCTTTCAAAGGTTTGTGTGCATCTTCTTAACACTAGGATGTGCCAAATAAGGTGCATGATGAGCCTCAGATAAATTTAATGTATGTACTTCATCTGATGGTGGCACATATATCTAGCTTGAGTGATGCAAAATACCATGGGACTCCAAAACAAAAACTAAAAATATACACTCCAAGGGCCTCTTTGACTCAATATATGCCTTCACATTTTGATACCAAGTATCTATAGGAAGTGCTTAAAGTATTCTACTCCACAAATCCGCACTAAGAGTTAAAATTGAGATAACATTCCTCTTACAACTCAAAGCATCTGCCACTACATTCTCCTTACCCTGAATGTACTTGATCTCAAAATCATACTCACAAAAAAATTACATCCACCTTCTCTATCTAGCATTCATATTAGGTTGGGTAAAGATATACTGTAGACTATGATGATCAATGTGAAGCTCATATCGATGCCCTAATAGAAAATGTCTCCATCAGACTAATGCATAAACCACTGTTGCTAACTCAAGATCATGTGTAGGGTAGTTCAATTCATGATCCTTTAGTTTGTGAGACTCATAAGAAATCACCCATCCTTCTTTCATAAGGAATACTCCAATTCCTTCTAGTGAAGCATCGGTACAAACCATAAAGCCACCTAGTAGATTAGGCACAACTAATATAGGTGCACTAGTAAAACACCTCTTGAGGTTCTAAAAATCCTCTTCACACTTCTCTGACCATACAAACTTCTTCCCTTTCCTCTAAAGAGAAGTGATAGGATAAGAAACCCTAGAGAAGTCCTTAACCAATGTGTGGTAATATCCAGCTAGACCTATGAAACTACATATCTCACACACATTAGTGGGTGTTGGCCACTCCATAATTGCCTATATCTTTGAAGGATCTACTGAGATACTTTCACTAGAAATCACATAACCTAGGTATTGTACCTTTGATTGGAAGAAATCACACTTTTCCGAATTGGCATACAATTGATTGTCCCTTAGGCACTGCCAAACCCATCATAGATTCCCTTCATGCTCTTCTATGTATTTAGAATATATCAATATATCATCCAAGAAGACAAGAACAAAGTGATCTAGATAATTATGAAATACTCCATTCATCAAGAACATGAAAACTTATGGAGCATTCATCAAACCAAATGGTACCACTTTGAACTCATAATACCCATAACAACTATGAAATGCAATCTTAGGGATATCTGCATCCTGGATACACAATTGGTGATACATTGAATTGAGCTTGATCTTTGAGAACACCTTGACTCCCTTAATCTTATCAAATAGATCATCAATCCTTGGCAAAGGATACCTATTCTTGATCATTACCTTGTTCAACTATATGTATTCAGTACAGAAGTGTAAAGATCCATCCTAATTGTTAACAAAGAGGAATGGTGCTCCCCAAAGAGAAACTCAATGTTGAATGCTTCCCTTTGCCAATAATTCCTCTAACTAAAGTTTCAACTCACTCAGATCATGAGTAGTCATCTAGCAAGGAGCTCTAGATATACATTATGCTCCTAGAACATGTAGACACCTAAATTTGACCAGGTGTATCTTAAACATCAATTTTGCAAATCTCAGCCAGTTGCCCCAAATCTCATCAAAATGGATCAAAATCAAATCAAATGGACATTTATCAATAAAAGTGGAAAAAAATCAAATTAAATAAAAGGATTAAATAATCATGAAATCAAATAATTAAATTCAAGCCTAAAAGGGATTAATCAAATTATGCAATTGATTTTAATCAATTAATTGTATAGTTCAAATCAAAAAAATCAAATCCAACCCATTCACCCTTACATGGCTAAATTAATTAAATGATTGTTTAAATAATTCCTAATTTCTTTGAGGACAACCATTTAATTTTCCCTCCATTTGAAAACACCTCAAAGCTTTTTACTCAACCAAGGCTTGACCATGATCAATTCACTCTACCCCCTACCCTTGGGAAATTGCTATAAATACAAGCCATTTTCTTTGTATTTGGGATCCAAGAAATTCAAGAGAAAAAACATCCTTATTACAGGCATTTGGAGAGAATTTGAGAGGTTTTGATAGTATTTCAGCATTTCCGTAGCATTTAGAGCATGATTTTTAGGAGGATTTGTTGATTTCATAGCATGAATCATGAGCATTTGAATAGAAAGCACACATATCTTTGAGCATTTGATCTAGATTAAAGCATGTTTATCATTTTCTTCTCCTTCTAGAATTTTCCTTGAGAGAGATTAAGGCTGAGAGATCTCTTAACAAAGCTTAGATAGAGGACCATGAGATATCATGGGTTTAACTTCAATTCTTAGATTAAATAGCATTTTCTTTCCATAGAGTTGTTGTTACTAATCCTAATTTCATGAAGGTGTAATCTCACACACACATATGGTGCCTACCATGGGGCATTAAGCCTCATTTATAACATTTTTATCTAATTATTTTGTGTGTTTTGCATCATTTTTATGTTATTTTGTAGGAAAACAGGAAAAGAGTCACCTACGAAGCATTCAAAACTGCCTATGAGCAGTAATGCGCTGTGTACAAAGTTTATTCCATCTCTGTCTTTCTTTCTTAGGCCATCTATGAGATAAAGTGGGCCACCTGTGAGATAAAGTGTGCCACCTGAATATGTAAAGAACCATCTGTCAGACACCAAAGACTGCTTGTGAACTTCCAAAATCCGCTTACTAGCAACTTTTGACCGCACTTTGCACTTTCTATGCCGCTTGTTGTTTTTATTTGGCCGCCTGTGGATTTTCCAGAGTTGCATTTTAAGATTTAAAAGTCACTTTAAAAGTTTTAATTTATGCGTAGTAACAGTTAAAAGTCATATATTAGCTATTAAATGCCGCATAGATCTTTATGCTTTAAATCAAGTTTTTAATGATTTTCTCACTGTTTTAACTCTCTGTGTTTTTCATTGCTGCAGATGAAAAATCATCTGAAAGTTTAGAAACTAGAGAAGAGAGTCACAAGGCCTAGCAAAGAGGTAAGGATTAAGACTAAACATGATAATAAAATTCATGCATCTCATCTTTTAGAGAGCTTATTTGAAGAAGAACACCTTTATGATCACTATATTAAAGTGTTTTTTGCTTATAAAGAAAAATTTTGTACTCTTTCATTGGTTTTCATTCTTAAGTTATTTCAGCTTTGATTTGACAAATTTGATTTAAAGAGCTTTTAGGAGTGAAATGGTCAATATATTTTCCAAGTTTTTCTTCACTTTGTTTTGATTGTTTTGACTAACTTGTTGGAGGATCCAGAGTGGGAACGATCGCCACTAGGTGAGTTGAAATAAAGCGCAAATCAATCAAAAATGTGTCTATCCTTTGCTAGCTTCAAAAATGAGGTATTTATCTTATCAAGCTTGCATTGATTAAATTGTGGCATTTCATTTAAATCTAGTATAATTAGGAAAATCCTTCTAATTGCCTAAATTGAACAAGCATTATGCATATGCTCTTCACTTTTTGAAGTGAATCAAAAAGTCAAATGTGCAAATTCAATTTGGTAGAAAAAGAGGGATAAGGAATTAACCAAACACTTCATTTTTAAGAACCCCCTTGTCAAGGGGTTGAAAAAGAACTAACGTGCTTTAGGTGTTTTGAATAAGGAACAAAAATAGGGATATGCTCTTCACTCTTTGAGTGAACTGAATTTGATTTCTTGTTTCTATACATGCTAGATAGAATAAAGCCTTAGAGGGACTACCTCCTGACAATTCCTTTACAAAGGCGATGAGAGGGAACGACCCAAAGTGGGAGATATTTTATTTTGTCGTGATATCATCTGACCCACTATAAATAAATGCCCTTTACCTTAATTGGAAAGTGACTAAACCTTGTGTAAGTCATCCTCACTTCCTCGAGTAGTCCTTCGGGATTGCGCAAAATCATACTTTCATGCGGGTGGGAAGCCCGCAAGGGGGTAAAGGATCTTGGCAAGATTTAGAACAGAGGTGATTTAAAACCTTCATAAAATAACAAACCTACCTTTGTAGAGCCATTGTTAAAAGCCAAAATTATTTAACTCTAAGGTAGATTGTTTGGAAGAAATTCTTGTGCATACCCATAAAAACATTCGAGAACATACACTTTTAGTGTTGTTTTAGGGATATGGTACAATTTTGATGTGTGTGTTGAGCTTTTACTCTATTTTCATGCAATATTCTTTTTTCAAAAATATGAGAAAAGCCTTTAAAATTTTAAATCCAAAAAATAACAAAAAAATTGACAATTGCAACTTTGATCAGCAAAAAGCTACGTACCAATAATTAAAAACTACGTACAAACAATCCTGGACCGCTTAAAACTTTAAAAAGCTGCTTGTAATCATTAAAAAGCTGTGTAAGCCACTGGAAAGTGCCACATGTCAATAGTTTAAAATCGCCTATCAATAGGAAAATGCCACCTGCTGACTGCAGAGTGCCACGTACAAGAATTCCAGTGACCACGTATCAACAATTAAAGGCTGCCTACAAACAGGTAAGAGCCACCTCGAAACAAAGAAGGGAAAATAGTGGATATATACTGAGGGTTTGAAAATAAGAAAATTCCATTTTTGGATACCCTTTTGGATGTTTTACCTATGTGTATACTCAACTGGATCAGAGTCTACCATTATTGGACATTTTTCAAAATCATCCACGGATTGATCACTTAAGTAAGATAAAAGCCTAGGCTCTTCATTTGATTTATGTTAATTCCGATTTTTATGCGATCTCATTACAATAAGGCTACCCTATAATAAGATAGATCTTATCTAAGGCAAGAGTGTCCTTTTCCAGGTGATCCTTTTAGTTCTTTAAGATCCTTACAATAACCCATCAAGGAAACAAAACCAACAATGTCTTTTCCATTTGGCCATAAAGATCTCGATCAAATCAACCATGTAAAAAAGGATATGAACAACAATGGAGGGGGAAATGCTGATTCTAACAACCAATAATCAAATAAAAACAATAATGGAGGAGCAAACAATGACCCTAACAATCAAGGGTTGAACAATAACAACAATGGGGGCAACATTGACCCTAATGATGAGGAGTTAACTGATGAAAATGTTAATGAAGCTATGCAAAGTCCTTTCTTCATGAAGCTTATGGAAATAGTGTTGGAAAAAGACAAGGAAAAATACTTTTTAGACTTAGCACAAATGGGTCTCAAACTTCCATATGATTATGATGTCAATAAAATTAAACAAAAAGAAGCTGAGGCTGATCCCATTGACATCATGATCAAACAATTCCAAGTTTTCCAAATGCAATTGGACACAATAAAATAAAGTGGGGTTCCTAAACCTCTTTCCACCAAGGCTTTGTGTCCATTTCCATTTGACAAGTCTTTAATCATGGTTCAATTTCCAACAAATGCTATTTTTCCTAAATATGAAAAATATGAGGGAACAACTGATCCGGAAGATCATTTAAGGGAATTGTGTGCCTTAATTCTAGAATTCATGCATGAAACAACTTACCTTATGAGGTTATTCCCCAGAAGTTTGGGACGTATGGCAATGGAGTGGTTTTCAAAGTTACACTCTGGCATTCGAACCTTTGAAGAATTGGCCTCTAAGTTTGTAACTCATTATTCCTATAACATCAAACATGAGATTACAATGCTTAATTTATGTAACACCAAACAAAGAGAAGGAGAGGGATTCCTACTTTTCCTACAACGATGGAGAGCAGTATTTTCTAGATACCCTCGAAGTGTACCCAAAAAGGAGAAGATGGATATTTTTGTAAACAACTTGAATCATGAAATGAACTATATATTAAGGCTACAATGTCCTAGGTCATTCCAAGACCTAATTGAGAACGGGGTGACAACAAAAGAGGTATTGGTAAAAAGTGGAGAAATTAAACTTTACAAGGATAACAAGAATAACAACAACAACAACAAAAATACCTCCAACACTAATCAAAATCACAATTCCCCTAACAACAATAGATTTTGGATGAATAATAAAAACAATAAAAGAGTGGTTAACAATGGAGTGTTAGAGGCTAACACTTTAAAGGCCACTCCTTTCAATCTCACTCAAAATTCAGTTCAAGTAAATAATTTGAATCAAGCACCCAAAGTGCCCTTTAACAACAACAACATTAATAACAACTTTGGGAATAATCAAGGGGCTTACAAACGTATACCTTTCTTTGCACCTATACCCAAAAGGACATTCACTAACTTGGGTGAACCATTGAAAAATTCATTAAGGACACTTATTGCAAATAAACTTATTGACCTACCAAAGGCTCAACCATATGAACCTCAAATCAAGACACATTTGTGGAGTTAGAATAACCATTATGAGTACCATAGAAATCGGGGACATAAGACCAATGATTGCATGCATCTCAGACATGTGGTAGAAGATCTCATAGACAATGGTGTGATAAAAGGGGAAGGCCCTCAAACTAATGAAGATCACACGACCTTTAAGACTCCTTTCTATAAACATGAAAAATGAGAAACTTCCAACTCAAAAAATGGAGGAAACAATGTGAATAATGTAAGAGGCAATAATAATGTTAACTTTGCACACACCTATGATAATACTATCAATGTTATATCTGGCCAGGAGAGTACTATCAATGTTGTTGTGATCAAAGATCAACCTAAAGTGGAAACCTCTAATGCCATAACAAGGGGGCAAGCCTCAAAGGTCACCCTACAAGGGGGTAATCCTATTATTATTGGCCCTAAAACACCAACTACTTTGGCTAAACAAACACCACCTACAACAAAGCCTTATAGCTTGGTAGATCAATTACAAAAGGCTCCAGCACAAATATCAATTTTGGAGTTGTTGAAATTATCTCCTAATCACAAGGAGATTTTGGAAAAAGCCTTGGTTGAGACCATCGTTCCTATAAACTTGGAGGAAGATAAATTTCAAAACATGGTAGGACATCTCATAGCCCCTCATTTTCTTTCATTTTCAGAGCAATATAATGTCTATGACACATCCTCAAAACTTACCCTTGCATATAGAGGTATTAATCCAAAGACATAGGGTCAAGAGAGTTCTCATAGATGGGGGAGCTAGTCTTAATATTTGCACTTTAAACCTTGTCAAGTCATTAGGGTTAACCGAGTCTTCCATTGATCCTAAAAATAAAATCACCATTAAGGCTTATGATGAGGAGGAAAGATCTTCAAAGGGTATGATCATTCTACCAATTCAAGTGGGACCTATAAAAAAAGATATCATATGTCAGGTCCTTGATATGAAATTGACCTACAATATCTTACTAGGAAGGCCATGGATACATGAAATGCAACCGGTACCTTCTACATATCACCAATGCATAAACTTTCCATACATGGGGTAAGAGATCATGATCGGAGGAGATTCAAACCCTTTCCAATATTGCAATGCTTTAAAGCCAATTCATTAATTGTATATTCCTCATAATAGGGAAGGTGTCATACGTGATATTACCATGGAAGAAGCCAAGCAGGAAAGTCCAAAACCAACATCAAATGTTACATCAACTTCTAACCCTATTCAAACTAACTCAACTACAGATCAACTAAAGGAAAAGCAAAGATGAGTTATGAGGGTTCAAATTCAAATGATAATTCAGTCCAGACATCAACATTGAGAATGGAAACTTTGAAACCCACTAAGGAGGAAAGAGAACAAACAAAGAAAGATCATTATGAAAAGATGAGTGATCTGATGAATCAATTTGAGAAACAATGCAAAATTCACTCAAAAGGGGTAGGGGAATATTATATTTCCCTATTTTATTTACCTAAATCTCCAAGGACACATGGGAAACCATGCAAAGATCATCAACCTCACAAGTATAATGAGGAGGATAATTCAGCTAACTCCAATGAAAGGGTGCAACATATCAACATCCAAACTGATCAATACGGAAAAGGATTTGATATAATGATGAAAATGGGGTATAAGGTAAGAGGAACCTTATGATTTCAACATAGAGGGTTGTTAGAACCTATTGAACCAGTTTGGAGAGGAAAAGAAGAGAAATCTGCCATAGGGTTTCAACATAAAGGAGAAAGTTCAAGTCCCATGCATGATTTTTGTGCACATATTCATATGGTAGGTTCTGAAAGTGAATATGACTCTAGGGATTATGAGTGGGATTCCTTTTTTGAAGAATCTTGTCATGACATAGAGGTTGATACCATTCACACTTATGCAACTCCTCCTAAAGTTGAGAATCAAGAACATGTGACTCAAAGTTTGAATTCAACATAAACATCGAGTGAACCTCAACAAGTCAATGTAGAACAAGCACCTCCTTACACTCAATGGGTAGGTGAACCTTGGGTACCTTCATGGGTGGGAGATTATAACCTAGTGTTTAATCCACATGCTTTCTTTCCCATAGGGACTCTAATGAAGAGTATTTTGATCCTTTTTCCATGGACCTTCTTGAAGAAGCACATGTCATAGACCTTAACGATACAATATATGAACCATTAAACAAAGTTATGTCCTTAAATCCTTCAAATGAAAGCCCATCCAATGAATCCTTGTCCTTAATGCACCCCACACTTATTTATTGGAATCTTTCCGAGCCAAATGACTTACTCTACTTCCCAAATGACAATGCAATGGCCTTATACCTCAATGCGGTTGAATGCAATTCTTCCATCAATGAATTCACTCCAGACATGATGATAAGGGCAGGTGTTCAACCTCTTAATCCAAAAAATGAAAAGGAAATATACAAAAAATGAGAAGGTATAGTGGTAAAAACCACCATGTGGCAGTGCTAGACCCAAAAACAGTAAAAATAAAGGATGTTTCTGAAGGTGAAAACCGAACTATAGCACCAAAGGGAGAGAGGTTGGACACTCATGAAGATGAAAGATCACCTGTAATTATTGAACCCACAGAAAAGGTTAACATTGGAATAGAAGAGTATCATAAATTTATTCACTTGGTAGCATCTTTGAGTCCCTTGGAGAGAAAAGAATTCATAAAATTATTTCAAGAAAAACAAATCAACTTTGCATGGTCATATGTTGACATGCCCAGATTAGATCCAAGTTTCATAATGCATCATTTAAATGTGAAACTTGAGGTTAAGCCCATCAAGCAGAAATTGAGAAAAATGCATCCACATGTAGCCCTTTTAGTCAAATCAGAATTGGAAAAATTACTCAAGGTGGGATTTATAAGAGTAATTGCATATGCCAAATGGATTTCCAACATTGTACCGGTTACCAAACATGATAAAACCATAATATTTTGTATGGATTTCAAAGATTTAAACCTTGCTTGTCCAAAAGATGACTTTCCATTTCCTAGCATTAATGTTATAGTGGATCTCACTACGGGTCATTCTATGTTCTCACTTATCTATGGATTTAGTGGGTATAATCAAATTCGCATTGCACTTGAGGATCAAGAGAAGACAGCCTTTACATGCCCATGGGGTACTTTTTGTTGGAATGTAATGTCGTTTGGTCTCAAAAATGTTGGAGCCACTTATCAAAGAGAAATGACTACCATTTTCCATGACATGATGCACACCTTTATGGAAGATTATGTGGATGACATTCTAGCTAAGTCACATACAAGAAAATATCATTTATCCATACTTGACAAGATTTTTATAAGGCTAGAACAATTCAAAATGAGACTCAACCCAAAGAAATATGCTTTTGGGGTACAATCTCGAAAACTCCTACGGTACATTGTTTCAGCAAAAGGCATTGAAGTAGATCCTGAAAAAGTACAAGCAATAATGGACATGGACATTCCAAAGAGTATTAGTCAAATGAGGTCACTTCAAGGAAGGCTTCAATCCATAAGGAGGTTCATTTCTCAATTGGTAGAAAAATTCCATTCTTTCACAAGGTTGCTACATAAAGACACCATCTTCACATGAGATGAGGAGTGTGATAAAGCCTTTACATTGTTGAAAACATACTTGATGAATCCACCTATCTTGATGTTGCCAATTAAAGGAAAACCTTTGTTACTCTATATTTCAGCAATATAAAAATACTTAGGAGTCTTATTGGCACAAGAAGATGATGAAGGAAAAGAAAGAGCTATCTACTACTTGAGTAGAACATTGATCAAATTTGAATTAAACTATAGCTTCATGGAAAGAGCTTGCCTAGCAGTGGTATTTGCCTCTCAAAATTTAAGGCATTATATGTTAATGCATAAGGTGAAGCTCATAGCCAAAATTGATCCCTTAAAATACTTACTTAGAAAAACAGCTTTAACTAGAAAGATTGCAAAGTGGGTAATGGTGCTAAGTGAATTCGACATTGAATATGTATACAGGAAAGCAATCAAAGGTCATGTTATTGTCGATCAATTGGCTGAATATCCTCAAGAATCTACACATCCTATTCAAGTGGAGTTTCCAGATTCTGAAATTGTTAATGTGGAAGCTAAGACATGAACTTTATACTCTGATGGATCTTATACCCAAAATGGTAGTTGAGTAGGCATTCTTTTGATTACACCACAAGGTTACACAATCCCAAAATCCTACAAGTTATTTTTTCCTTACACCAATAATATAGCAAAGTATGAAGCTTTGGTCATAGATATCAAGATGGCCTTGGAATGGAATTTCATAGAATTACAAGTCTATGGGGACTCTTAATTAGTCATCAATCAAGTTTATGATGAATATAATACCAAGGATGAAAAATTGATTCCTTACAAAAAATTGGTGGATGATTGGAAAAAGTACTTTTCTTTGATTACTTTTGAACAAATTGCAAGAGATAAGAATAGAGAAGCGGATGCAATGGCTACTTTGGCATCTTTACATCAAATGCCTGATCAAAATGAAAAGTATGATTTCTTGGTGAAAGAATTGGTTAAACCAGCATTTGACCTACCTGATACCCAAATTAGTGCCCTTTTAAATGTACATAACTCACCATGGTATGGACCCTTCTATGCCTACCTAAAAGACCAAACCTTACCTATAGACCAAACACGTGCTCAAAAGAGAAATTTCATAAGACAAGTGGCTCGTTATACCATCCTTTCTGACACATTCTATCGTAAAGGTCTTGATGAAACACTTCTTAGATGTCTAGAGGAAGATGAATCAAAATTATCTTTAAAAGATGTCCATGAGGGGATTTGTGGGTCACATTCGAGTGGTTTAAACCTAGCTAATAAAATCCTATGCATGGGGTACTTTTGGAAAACCTTAGAAAAAGATGCTTTTCAGTTTGTCAAAGTTTGTGTAAAATGTCAATACCATGGAGACATGATCCATGCATCAACATAAGAGTTACACCCATTTGTCACACCATGGCCATTCTATCAATGGGGATTTGATTTGATTGGCATGATTTATCCACCTTATTCAAATGGACACAAGTATATAATCACAACAACAAAGTACTTCACTAAATGGGTTGAGGTTGTCCCTTTAACAACTACAATGGGGAAGAGAATTTCCATGTTTATCCTAAATCATATCATTTACATATAAGGCATTCCTCACGCCATCATCATAGATAATGGAAAATAGTTTAAGAACAAAGATGTTGATGAACTTTGTGACACATTCCATATTATACATCACTCTTCATCCATTTACTATACCCAAGGTAATGGACAAGTGGAGGCTACCAACAAGAACATCCTTAAAATCCTTAAGAGATCCGTTGGCAAGTTAGGAAAAGATTGGCATCTTCAAATCAATCCAGCATTATGGGCCTATAGGACTAGTATTTGCACCCCGACAGGAGAAACACCTTTTTCATTGGTTTATGGGGCCGAAGCTATTCTACCTTTAGAAGTTGAAATACCATCCCTAAGAGTATCATTGCATGGATTAATCACGGATGAGGATTATAGAGTTTCCCAACTTCAACAATTGGAGATGTTGGAGGAACACCAAAATCAAGCCTATAATCATTTGAAAGTGTATCAGAATTGAATTTCAAGGAACTATAACAAGCATATTAAACCAAGAACCTTTCAAGTGGGAGATCTAGTATTAAGAAAAAAATCCAAAAAATCAGGTTGATAGAGAAAAGAAAGGAAAGTGGGAAGCAAATTGGCTTGGTCCTTTTGTCATTGTTTCTTCTTTTGGAATGGGGACCTACAAATTGGCCGATTGTGATGGAGATGAATTGCAAGAACATATCAATAGAATTCATCTTAAGATGTTTCACATCTGATTCAAAAGAAAGAGTATCACATGAAAGAGTATAAGTTGAGAGTATCAGATGAGTCAGCATCACCTTTGTACATGGAAAAATTCAAAAAATACCAAAAAAAAAGAGAAAAGATCAAAAAAAAAAATTAGAAAGTTTAAAAGCCAAAAAAATTAGAAAAAAGAGAAAAAAGTGCCTTGGTGAAAACCTAGCAATAGGCGCCTTGGTAGTAAAAAAATATTAAAAAAAAAGAGAAAAGAGAGCAATAATCCCAAAAGGTGAAAACTTGGAAACAGGCGCCTTTTGTCCTTTAGGTCTTTCCTAGTCACATTTTGTACATATTGCATTTCATCATCTCATTTTTACATATCCTCATTGTGTCTGTCATTTGTACATAGTCCTAATAAAGTCTCAGAGCTGCATTTTGTAGCATTCCAGGTTTAGTTGCCCTAAGTTTCACATTGATCACATTTATCACTTGGGGGCATGCATCATGGATTTTTGGTACCAAATGGATTCAATAGTGCAACATCTTGGTCACACATCAGAAGGAAGATTCTTAGATTCAGAGGAGAGATATTTTGGAACCTTTGATAGATATCATTATTCAACCCTAAATAGTTTGATTGCATAACATGATCCTTGAGTTTCATTGACTTATTTTATAAGGATTAAAAATTGACATACCCTAAATGATCAGACTGTCTAGAAATCTTATTTGAAAATCTTGATACATTTCACAAACACTTGGAAATTTTTTATGAGTTTTTCATTGGCCCTTTTCAATTCATGTTCTTTTTGGCTAATCGATGATGGAGACATGATTTTTCTTAAGCTTCTGTGTGACTGTCTTGAGGAATTTTTTTTAACTTCTATGAATTAGTCTAACGAAATGGTCATCAAAGTACCATCAAGGACATTCATCTAAGGAGGGTTAACCTTTGTTTATTTATGCAAAAGGATACCTTGGATATTTAGATTTTCAAATATCTTAATACCAACATCCACTTACAACATTGAATCCGATCAAACCGGTATTCATACTCCTATAGTTGTTCATTCAACTAGTGAGGGTTGTACTTGGTTTCACAGAAGGGGCTACCAAATGAGATGAAAGTCATATTCATATTCTTATGGTCGCAATGGCACCAGTAAGGATTGTATCAACTCCTAGTTCCACAATGCTCAATGATGAAAATATATATGTTTGTATTTCTTTTGCAAACCTCAAGGATAATTAGTTGCATTGCATCTTCATGTTAGATTAAATGCATTTCAAGTTAGATTAAAATGTCTTGTATTTCTAGCATGTTTCCAAGTTCAAGGGGGGACATTAATGTTGACAACACTTCATCAATTTAATGGTTTCAAATCATCAATATGATATTTTTCTTTTTGCATTCATAAGCATTACTCATTATTCATTATATATTCATATCCAGTGAAAAGAAAAGAAAAGAAACATTAATCATTAGTCAGTTATCCAAATCATTTAGAGATTGTATCATAAATTAAATTACATACATCAAACAAGATAGTTGCATTCATTTATCATTGCACTAAGTATTGCATCCATATCATTACATTGCATAATCCATACATCATGATTAAATAATTAAATCATATAGAATTAAGTTGCATTAACATCATTTGCATCTATTTATCTATGTCCTACTCTAAGACATTGCATCCATAGCATAATAGAAATAAATGCATCATAGAAGCATGTAGATATGCATTAAACAAATCTCATAACAACATCATTAATAGGGGAATCAAAGATCATCATAGATAAATGTCCACCATCAATGTCTATAACATAAATTTGTACATCAAAGGTACATCAATAAATGATCCATACATCAAATTCCTAATAAAAAATACATGTGATACATCATCAATGCAATATCTAGATATCAAGCTCATGTCTCATGACCCAGCATGGGGAATATGATCCATCTCCAGCAATATCAGTGCATGAACCCCCTAGACCATCGGGATCCATGTCACCTGATCTATCCTATGTAGAAGGTGGTTCCTGACTAGCGCTACCACTAGTAGGTAACTGTGCTAAAGTAGCCAAAAATTGTTGCAACATAGTCGTAACTTGGTCTAATCGACCAGTAACTATAATCATCCCTACCTATAAACCTCAAACATACTAAACTAGGCCATCCACAATAGGAGGAACTAGAGGTTCCTGTGACACTGGAGGGGTCTGAGGCACCTATGTCACTAATGGTACCTGTGGTATCACTGGTGTTGAACTACTCTGAGGATCAATCGGTCTCTGCGAAATCTATCCTTGTAATAGAACCTGTCTATCCACCTAGACTCGTCTATGTCTCTACCTAGCCCACTCTGCACCAACTCTAGTAGGAGCCTATCTTTGAGGTACCTGTGCCTGTGCTAATCTCTATCTAGGCTGCCTAAATCCACCACCTTGGCCCCTAACATGACCACACCACATCCAAGGTCCTACAGCTCCCTATGCTCTAGGAGCCCTAGGTGCCCTATGAAATTTCTATTTCTGAGGCCTCCTTCCATCGTTACCATCATCATCATCATCATATCTGTCATCATCAAAAATCTCATCAACATAAGGAATAGGCTCCGCCGGATCTGTGAATCTAACAAAGTGATGTTGCAAGAACCACTCTCAATACTTGGCAGACATCCCTACAACAACTACCTGAGTAATCATATCGCACATAACATATCCAAGCTGATCAATCTATATACAGGCTAACTGATAATCAACCTGTACTCCCCACATAGATCTCTCTACCTATACTTTCGCATAAAGGGTCATACCTTGGGGCATGTCATGTACCCAACCGTACTGATAGAGCACTCTCCCAAACAAAAATCTCTCGATACATAGTGGTGATCACAAAATCATCCACCGAGGAGAAAACATATAAGGAAACTCATCATCATCCTCTCACCAACTATCGCAAAGTAGATATGGCCTCCATACGACCTGATTAATATCATCAATAGTGTGTTGCCAAAAGTCAACCTTGCCCAGACGATGCTGGACAAGCATGCCATCATAAAAAATGCATACAGATACTCTCAAGCCTACACTTGTTCTTAAACTAGCCTAGTGATAAGGATATACTCCCAAGTCCACAACTGTAACAAAACTGCACCTACTGAAATAAATGCACTACGTCTGTATACGACCTCATGTAAATCATGATATAGTTTGGCTAGTACGCAAGAACCCCAGTCAAATCTCCAAGAATGTGCAATCAAATCCTATAGTATACGGCCCCATCCGACCAAAAATCCATGACCTCTCCTATATGGAAGTAGTAATCCTCCAATCACTACTCCTAACAATACTGGAAAAGTAGGAAATGAAGCAAACTATGCCCAAGTAATATAATCATCAGCAATGGTGTTGTCTCCAAACACACATCTACATACACTACTATCATAAATTGAATCATAATATACCCGCTCTCCATGAGTCAGGATCCTTAGTAATCTATATACATCCTCAGGCGTGATAGTCATCTCGCCAAGGGGTAGATAGAACGTATTATGGTCAGAGTGTCATCGCTCTACCATAGCTGTCAAAAGACATCAGTTCAGCTAAAACTGAGGGAGATCAAGAAGGAAACTAAGACCACATGTCTCGATATTTCATCTCTCAGGAGGCATGAGCTCATCAACCAAATCAAAAATCCAAGACACAACACCCCGTACCCCCAACTTGCGGTAATGTTCCTACATTTTGAAACAAAGTGAATCATATTAGTCTTTCTATTGGTGGATCATTCTAAGTCAATCAAACACATTAAATATATCCTTGCTCTATTTTGAGCGCATCAACCTATTGTTCCGAACCTCTAGATCGTGAGAAGGGATTAATTTGGAATCATTTTAATCAATCTGATTGACATATCAAACATTCATCAATATGATTTTTCTAATATCCTAAACACTAAGTGACATTATGGACATACATTTTCTAGCTTGGAATTCAATTGAGTTATCTAGATGATTGATCAAAGGCAATTCATCTATTCTATCTCAAGTTTTCAAACTTTATGGTAGGCAGCACTTTAATAAGTGTACGTGGCTTTTTCAGCCCCGCGGCGTTAAAAATATTACATGCAGGACTTTACACATCAGATGCGGCACTTTGCATAACAAGCGGCCTTTTAAAGTCCTACGCAGCTTTTTAGGTATCCTAGGCAGCCTTAAAATTATAAGGTTTCCTAGGCAGATTTTAGCTAATTGGGTTGCATTTTTACCCTAATTCCTAGGCAACTATGGATTTCTCCTACGCCACTCTTAAACAGGCAGAGGCGTCTTTTCCCTACTCTAGGTAGCTTTTTAACTATCCTATGCGACATTTTACCATTTTCTATCTAGAAAGTATTAAAAACATGCAATAAATGTTATTTTAATGAGCAGTAAATACACTAGGAAGGTTCAAACCACTCATTGGAGGCCCATAGTTAGGAGGTCTCTAATATCAGTGTGCTCACTTGAACCGATGCTCTCAAATAGGGACCACCATCACTGTCAATCATTAGAGAATCAGAGCAAAATCTTAAAAGTGAAAAGTGAAAATGAATAGTAAATTTGGGTTTTTCAACCTATTTAAGCTATTTTACCCTAATTTTGTGAGATTTTTGACCCAGTCAAACCAAATCTGCATATTATGCACATTGGGGCATTTGTTCGACATCTTTTCAGCATCATTGGTTATAAGAAATGCAATCATCTTGGATCTATTCTATCAGCAGTGTTCATCAAATTTTTCACATCTAAGATCAACATGCTTTCATTTTTGAGGGGGCATCATCATATCATCAAACTAGGATTCTGCATCATCTCTTATATCAAATCTGGGGCATTCAAAATTCAAAATTTTATCAGTAGGGCATCGCATCAAGGTTTCATATCAGGGTTTGGCATCAAATCAATATTAGGTTTTGTATCAATCAGACATCAGTATCAAATCAATGATCAGGACATCAAGTTTTCTTTGAATCAATGCATTTTGCACATCAATTCAAAGAGGGGCATTTGTAGAAACCTAAATTTGACCAGGTGTATCTTAAACATCAATCTTGCAAATCTCAACCAATTGCCCTAAATCTCATCAAAATGGATCAAAATCAAATCAAATGGACATTTATCAAGCAAAGTGGACAAAAATCAAATTAAATCAAAGGATTAAATAATCATGAAATCAAATAATTAAATTCAAGCCTAAAAGGGATTAATCAAATTATGCAATTGATTTAATCAATTAATTGTATAGTTAAAATCAAAAAAATCAAATCCAACCCATTAACCGTTACATGGATAAATTAATTAAATGATTGATTTAAATATTTCCTAATTTCTTTGAGGACAACCACTTAATTTTCCCTCCATTTGAAAACACCTCAAAGATTTTTACTCAACCAAGGCTTGACCATGATCAATTCACTCTACCCCCCACCCTTGGGAAATTGCTATAAATACAAGACATTTTCTTTGTATTTGGGATCCAAGAAATTCAAGAGCAAAACAATCCTTATTATAGGAATTTGGAGAATATTTGAGAGCTTTTGATAGTATTTCAGCTTTTGGATAGCATTTAGAGCATCATTTTAAGAAGCATTTATTGATTTCATAGCATGAATCATGAGCATTTGAATATAAAGCACACATATCTTTGAGCATTTGAGCTAGATTAAAGCATGTTTATCATTGTATTCTCATTCTAAGATTATCCTTGAGAGAGATTAAGGCTGAGAGCTCTCTTAAAAAAGCTTAGATAGAGGACCATGAGATATCATGGGTTTAACTTCAATTCTTAGATTAAATAGCATTTTCTTTCCATAGAGTTATTGTTACTAATCCTAATTTCATGAAGGTGTAATCTCACACACAAAGAAAAATTTCAATATGAAAATATATGTCACGCTTAGGTGGCATGCCCAAAATCTCACTCTAGAAGAAATCAATAAACTCATGTAGAATAGGATGATTGAGAGTCTTTTCCTCAGTTTCCACCTCATGCATCTCATTTAGAGATACCACAAACACCAGAAAACCCCTTCCCATACATCGCTTAAGTTTCATAGTGGATATCATAGGAAGGGAAATAAGATGTTGAACTTCCACAATCTCACAATCTTTGCCAACATCTTCCTTACACTGGATAGTTTTTTGTCTGCAATTAATGCTAGCACCATGAGATCCTAACCAATCCATTCCTAAGAAAATTTCATATGATCTTAAAGGAATCATATAAAGATCAACAGAGGTAATGAATTTACCCAGATTCAACTTCTACTCATGGACTATAGAGTTTGTGGCTACCTTAGAACTAAAAACAAATTCCACTTGCCAAGCTATAACTTGCTTTGTAGCTACTAGCCCACACTGCTCTACTAAGAAAGGAGAAATGAAAGAATCTATAACTCTACAATCAAATAAAATAGAAGTAGAAATACCTTAAATATCACCTAAAGTCTCTACCACTATTCCTGAGTGTTCTTCCCAATAGTGATCCACAACAGCAAATGTTGTGAGATTAGTAGACATCTCCAACAATAGACTCAGATGTTGCTGGTCTCTCTCATGAATACTGAGGTGTACGCTGATGGAAGATGGATGCAATGTCACCAAACCGACCACATGAGAAACAACCATTGCCTCTCCCATAGCCTCTACTAGTGGAGGGTGCAATAGAATACTGATAACTCCCTCTACTAACACTCTACTATGCACTCTACATAGGCTGACTAGACTGATTGCGCCTGACGCGTTGGCCATTGGAGAATTTCCTAGAGAAAGAAACACCACCCTAACTAGGTGGAGCTGACCCCTTCTACTACTGGTTCTGATTACTCCCAAAGAAGCTAGAGGGTTTCTTGAAGTTCTGAGTCCCCTTAGAATGATTACCTCTAACCCCTTAAACAACTATACCTCATGAATGAGCACAAAACTAACCATCATGCCCCAAGATAGATTTTCCTATGCAAGAGTATCTTTGATGATTTCATCTATGAGGGTAGCAGGCTCAAAGAGCTTAAATTCCTCTATGATGCAAGCATTAATCAACCTAATGAAGTGATGAATCGTGAGAGCTGAATCCAACCAAAAATTGGCATAATTCTTGAGCTCAAAGAAATGAAGCTCATACTTCTCTACTGACATAGTCCAGTGTCACGGGTTATGTAATTCATCTACTCTTTTCTCCCTTTAATAATTTGATAAGAAACACTCTCAAAATTTCTCAAGGAACAACTCCCAAGTGATAGTATCCATGCGGAGCCCCAACTTATCCTCGATATTCCACCAAACTGCTGCAAAATGAGAGACTTGCATAATCACATATCTAGCCTTAGTATTGATACTAAAGGGCTGCATAGAAAAACATCTCTCCAAGGAAATAAGCCAAGTCTCTTCCTGTGATGCTGAACCTTTCCCATCAAAGGGAGTAGGTCATGATCTCATAAGATCTCTCATATGGTTCGCCACAATAGTATCAGGATCAGGTATAGGGTTCCTCCTTGGAGGACTCCTAGATCTCTCCCTAACCCTGTCCTCTATTCAAGAGTGATGAGAAACATCTTAATCCTCTCTGCCCTGATGAGGAACCAAATGATTCAGAATTGCCTACAACAACTTCCTGGTGCCTGGCTCTTCAGACTCACCCTGATGCTCATATATTTTCTCATCTCTTCTCTGATGATGAACACTCTCTTGTCTAACACTCTTGGAAGGGCTATGATGTCTACCCCTTCCATGACCACCTTCTTAGCCTCTACCTTGGTCCCTAAAAGATATAGTCTTAGAAGGCATGATTCCTAAAGCAACTAGAGAACCATACCACAATTCACAACATAACTCAAATAAAGATAAAGATAAGAATGATTCACAAAGAAATGATCTGAAAAGAAACAAGGTTTTATGTCTATTTTTGGTTTCAAGGTCAAACTACAAGACACCTAATTAGTGTACATTACCCAAAGTTCCCAGTGTAGAAAATTGGGATCTGATACCAGATGTAATGCCTTGCCAAGGAACCCAATAGGAATTAACCTAAACATGATAATATGTTTGCAGAATAATTTTGTTTTTAAGTTTACAAACAAGAACATACATCAAAGGGGAAGGAATTACAATTTACTCACATTAACACATACAAGCATAGATTACAAAACTAAAGGGTTCCATGATGTAGAATTATGTAAGAGAAAAACTCAATGAGATATCCATAACATAAGATTATCATTATTAAAAATTGATTTACATAATAAACATCAATGATATAATTACAAGATTACAATTAATACCATAAGGTAGACATCAAACCTACATCCTCTGCACATGTTGCAGGATATGTGGTAATCACTTAATATAATAAGATTGCAGTTATCTAGATCAAGTATCACATGTGATAGGATCAATAAATATACAATATGGAAATGATAAGAGCAAAACCTACAACCAGAGAAAGATACGTACAACTGAACAAGGAAAATCTACCACTAGCACATGAATGCTGAGACACAAATGGTAAAAAATAACAACCACTCATCCATGTTGAAGTATAAAATTCCACCCCATCATGGTGAGGAGATAACAATAGACCCCACTCAGATATCATAACAAGAATCCAAGATCATCTAAGTATGTGGATCTTGAAAGCTTTTCTAGCTCAAGGTGTACTAGTCATGCTGCAAGGTATACTCACTAATTCTAGAGGAAACCAACACATGTAGGAAACCTAGACTGTGTATAGGAAGGTGTCTTCATATACGTCTAACCCTTAAGTCTCGGCCTAGTAGTCTCTTTGGACCCTAACACTTAAGTGACCATATACGATATCAATGACTTCTCAGCCAGACAAAGCTATTAACTATTTTAGAACTATACCTCACAAGGCGGAAAGCATCTTCTCATCATCCATCTTAGCCTATACAAGTCCTCAAGTATGGGTGAGGCACCATATCTTATTAATTAATTTTAAATCCCAAAATTATGTATAATGTTATAACTTGATTAAGAAACTTGCAATAAGTGATCCTAGCTTCCACTTGTGAGCCCCAACACATTATTGCAAGCCACCCCCTAGTAAAGAACTAGATAACCTACCCTAGGTTACTAATCACACATACTTAACCAAAGAAGGTACATATACAGAAAAGTCCAAAATCCAGTCCCTCTCAAAATAAGGAATGATCAAAATGATATAACTCAGAGTAACACAATCATTAAATGAACCAGGATTAAGGTTTAGTACATAGAATAGGTCAGAACCAAAATCATGACACGACATTGCATACACATCCAAACACCTCTGGTCTTTTCTAAGGTCAATCTAGATCCTAAACCCATAAACATATCTCAAAATAAGTTCATAATCAAGAAACTAAAACTCACATCAAACAGAGAGTTCATAGTGAACCCTATCACAAATTTGAAAACATAAATAACATAATGATTCCAGAACCAAAATCAACAATGACTACTAGAATTACCACTAATCTATGTCCAGAATCATAATCCAAATACTAACTAAACCATAGCCATTAATTCTGAATCAATATTCCACAAATTATTTCAAATTACATTTAAAATCCACTAGTAATTTCCACCTAAAAGGTCTATTAACACTAGTAGTCAAAACTCATTAAATACAATAACTCTTAATTCCTTAGGTTAAATAATGGACAAGAAACTTTAACTTAACCAAAAATAATATTGAACAATAATAATACATATAATTCTGGAAAAAAAATAAAATTAATTTACTGGTTGTAAAAAAACTTACAGAATTAATCTTTTTTACCGAATATAAGGGAAAACATTAATTTAATATAAACTCAATTAACTATTTAATAATCAAACTAAAAAAAATTTAACAATGCTATTTAAAACTATATTAAAATTTATGAAAAAATGAAATTCACTTTTCTTTTAAAAAAAAATCAAACTTTATTAAAATGATTTTTTTCATATAAATTTTTTTATTAAAAAGTGATACTGGGTGTCATGGACCCCACCACCCTTGGTTGCATGGAGGTTGGCCCGCCCAACTATGTCGACGGTAGTGTACCCTACCGACACGATATTAGTAGTGTCAGACAACAATCACTACCAAACGGTAGTACACTATCTTGCCGAGAGTGTTACATTGTCGAGAACGACAACGCTCTGTCATGTCGGTGGTGCATACCACTGAGCATGGCAGCGTGGGAGGTGGGGGGTTGAGGGCCCCACCTTGCACCAAAATCCATATCAATTTTTTTTAAAATATTTTAAACTATTTTTTTTTGCTTTTTCATTTTTTTTAATTTTTCCTTTTAATATTTTTTTATAAAAACAAAAACGACATTAAAATAACTATTAGAATTTTATTTTCTAGTTTTTTTTTTTAATAAACTCTCTATTTTTTTTTAAACCAGAAACCAGCAAGTATAAAAAAATTTAACAATTAATTTTATATATTTTTCAAAGGCAAAACATAGGGAAATAGATGAAAATTCTTTCAATGGCTCTAACAATGCATATAATTTTCCATTTTCCTAATGTTCCAATCTGAGAGAAATGATATTTTTTAATGAATACAATTTTCAATTGAATTAACATAATCCTCTTGAATTTTACACCCTAAAACCAATCCGATGTAAATATTTATGTTTTTCCTAGGGTTTAGTTTTCTAACATGAAACCCTATTTTAATCCATTTTTTTTTCCAAAAAGGTTCAAAACACATTTTGGATAATAATTTCACAAACTATAAACATAACTAAATTATCCAATAGGCACTTGATCTTTCACATACGTAGGCACAATTTTTCAAACAGAACGAGAATAAAGCAAGAGGGTTTTCAAACGCTACCTCCAAAAAGACTGAAGGTTACACAAGAGAATACTAAAGCCGAGAATTTCATCATCCCCAAATTCAATCTCTACACTAAATTCAAAGCAACACCACCTACAACTATGTCTCCCAGAACTGAATCCAAATCTTCTATCCTATGCAAATTTCACCAAAATGACAGAAAATTCCCAGAGCTTTCAAATCTTAAACGTAGAAACCCTAATCTTTAAAAATAAAAAAAAGGAGAATACGCCCAACTTTCAATTTTTTTGAGAGAAAAAAATTATTAAATAAAAACAATCCTCTTTGATTGTGCAATTTCTCATTAATTGATTTTAAAAAAAAGGAAAAAAACAACTTTCCTATAAATCATGATTATTGATTTATTTTAATTGAAAAATATATAAAATATACTCATAAAATCAAAAGAGCTTTTTATAAGTTTTAAAATTGAATCAAATATTCAATTTAAATTCAATATTTCAAAATTGAATTTTTAAACTAATTTCATAATTAAATATAGGTATTTAATTAATTATATTAATTAAATACCCTACATTTAATATTCAATTAATTTTAACAATCATGCAAAGAATATAATTTATTTATGAGAATTTAGTTTATCCAAATAATAAAATAAAAACACTCATACAGATGACAACTAGAGTGCATGACAAACACATCAACTAGGAGGTAGTTCCACAAATTCATATCCCTCGCATGAATTAGGATGAATTCTTTACCATTTGAGCCTTTATATGGGCACACTCACTCCTGCCCATTTAGGGAAGATGATGCCCTGTACATGCAAACCTTCCATATCAAGCTCACACATGTACATCCAATATATATAACATAGCCACAATGACAGGGATCAGTCAAACGTGTGGATCTCGTAGATGCAAGTAACTATGTCTGCATCCTCTGTCATACAAAACACGCCACATGAACATACACATATGAACTAACCATACACATGCAAGTATGGGGTAAGTAATCTGATATATCTAATACAACACATAAGCAATAAACATCATAAAACCTCATCAATATATATATTCTAACACATGATATAAAACCACACATCCATACATAATCAACTAACTAAGAAGGTAAATGTTCACAAGAGTAAAGCCCATAAGATTCTGGCATAAATAAATAAAAACCATAGCCTAAAAGAGTATGACACTAAAAATTGAAAGCAAACTATGGGTGGGTATTAGAAAAAATATGTATCACCCATCAAGAGGGGGTACCAAAAGAAACTAAGAGGGATGAGATGGATTTAATTGTAGCAGAGTTTGCTAGCAAAGAATTGGACCCTATCACTAAATAGGCCAGTGATGAATTCTTGGCAGATGACAACTTTGTAAAAGCTAGAGCTTTTATACAATACCTTTGGAGAGTTCATATAAATCAATTTAAAGATACATTCCAAAAAAGTCAAGAGGACAAACTAGATAAGGACATGGATTCTATATAGGCTGAAGTGAAATAATAAATGATAGAGAAATTTGAGAAAATCACCCTTGAGGAGGGAAGAGAAATGGTCATACATGAATGAGTCCTTATTCTTCCATAGAGAGACATTGTTGATATAGTTATGATTGATGTTGTGAGAAAGAAAACAAAGCTTGCACATGAAAAAAAGGAAGTAGGTGAACAAGCCAATAGATGGGTGGTTTTTAGTGAAGATCATGTTGCCTTGGTTATGTGGTCTCTTAAGAGAGAAGAAAACAGAAAGAGGAATGAACTTGTTAAGGATGACTATTCAGGTAGCCTGATGATAAAAAGAGTTGGAGAGGCCTCAGGTGTGGAAGCAACTAGTACTGTCCTAGAGACTCCTAAGTTCAGCATGAAGGTGATAGAAAAGGAGCATAAAGAAAAGGAAGATCTCATGGCTCAAATTGAAACTATTCTCAGAGCTTATAATAATCAGATAAAAAAAAATATTGAAAAGGATAGGATAATTGCATAATTGAGAGGCCAACAATCAGTTGAAGAATATCCTTAGAGGAGAATTGCTAATTACCCTTCCCAACCTTCATCTTATAGTCTTATTATAGAGGTTCCCCCTTTCCCTATGCCCTCTAGATATAACTCAGAAGCATAGCTTAGCTTGGAAAAAGAAAAAAGAAAAGCAGAGAGAAATAAATTAGAGGAGGAAATTGAAAAGTTCAAACATACAAATATATAGAAGATCAGAGATACGAGGAGAAGGTGAAGACTGAAATTTTGTAGTTTGTTGAGGGAATAGAGACAAATATTCTATGGAGAGAGGACAATAGACATTATGAATTCCTTTGATGAGGATAAGGCTACTCTAGAGTCATTTTTGGATAAGTGGATAGGAATGAGATCAGATTTAAAATTATTTCATTTTTTATCTAAGACCGAGGATAATGTTGATAGCACAATAAAGACCAACTACAAGTTTGTTAAAAGATTGTTAGAATTTGAAATAATAAGAGTCAAAATCCAGAGAAGAGAAAAGGTATTAACAAGGTAATACTCCATAGTTTGTTTTGAGATATTTCCCATCATCTTTAAGAAAATTAGAAAATTGAAAAATAAGGGAAAATGGATGGGAGAGATGGATGATGAACTATCTATAAGACTAAATAGTACCATAAATATCGAGATTACTATTTTGTTTGTTCAAACAGTGGAGACAGTTGAAAATGCCAAGTCTCATTTTTTGGATTTTGGAGAAACAAAGTTCAAAGAATGAAAACAGAATGGGATGAGTTAGACAACAAGAAGGATGAATTTATTAACTTCCCTTGGCCTAGTGATGAGGTGTTTGTAACATAGAAGGGAAAGTACACTTTAGATCAATCAAAGTAGTAGGAACAACTTATTGTTCTCTCAACAGGTGGCAGTTCTTCAACATCTTGAGGTTATTAATAGTTGCAAATAGATATTGAATTTAAAAGAATGAAGACAAATTTTACACTTGGAAAAGGCAGAACAATTTTTGAAGTTGTTGCAAAGGCCCTATGGTCCAATGAAAAACTACTTTTGAAATCTTGTAACAACTTGGTTTTTGGTCTTATTGAAGTTTTCTCCTGCATAATGCATCATAATTTTGTCTTTTACCGAAATGATCTAAAGCTTGTTGCAATCCTTTCTCTATAAAAGGATTTCAAAGAAAGATTAGAAGAGGTAGGAAAAAACAAAGTAATTTGTATACGAGTTTTTAGTCACGGATATAGAAGATTGTATTAGATTGTGTCATAATAGAAATAGAAAGTTTCAGGTCTTTTGTAGTTATTGAAGTGGCATATATTTGAAGCATTGTGTATACAGGAACATGATTCTTTATACTTAATACAAATATCCATATCTTAATCTCTCATTTGTGTCTATTTCATGAGTTGTGAATTTTATAATTCATTGCATAGAGTTTATTTGTGTGTATGTTGTTATAATAGAGTTTTGATCTAGGATCAAATTAAATATTGCTCTAGATAAAACATAGATTCATTTTGGTGTGCACAATGATCTTATAAGAAGTGTTGGTTTGTGTTATTTGTATTTATGGCTTTGAATCTTTGACAATAGTTGGTTTCTATATTCTTGATCTGCATAAAAGCAATTACCTAATAGATAAGACACTGGTCAGAGATTAGTACTGTCAATGGTTAATACATGTTTAGTTTGGTTTGGCTATATTATGTAAATCTAAAATTACTTCAAAATCCTTTTAAGTTTTATGGTTTTTGTTGTATATTATTCATGATAATTGAGAATTAATGAATGAGTGATTTTCATTCAACATTTTCTTATCATTTTTTGTTGTTCTAAATCCAGAGAAATTTGCAAAGTTTCATATATTTAGTTGGACTAGGTGTACCCACCTTGCACTTGTAGAACCTATTAGACCCATTTAAAAATTTCATGGTTCCATACCTTTTCTTCCGATCTCTGCAAATTATATTAGGTCTCTGGCCTAAAGCCTTGAGTCTTTTTTGTGCAAAATTCATGCTAAATGATAAAACCCTAAACCTTCAAGACTTGTTATGTTTCGAAGTAACTTTTCTAGGTCACTTAAGTTTTACAAGCCCATGTGTTTAAATTAACATTGTCAAGAAGGGCCACTTTATCTCTTAATTCATGGCGCTTCATATGTTTTATTTCCTAAGTCGGGCAACATGCATTTTAATTTTTCCCTTATACCTATGTTTTAATGTCCTCAAGTCATTTTATTACCTTTTATGTCAGCCGAGCAATTTGAAGTCAATCCTACAGCCTCAAATACAAAGATGAAGGTATTTAGCCAATAAGGCATTGCACCTAAGTGACATGTGGAATTTTTTCAGACTCGACCAGAGATCAAGTGAAGTTAATGAGTGATCAAGTTAGATTTGATCATGTATTCAATGCTTTTCCTTGAAGAGAATATGAATGACAGTTAGTGTTCAAGGCATCACACATGGTCGCCACGTGTAAAGTGGTTGAATCTTAAGATTGGGTAAAGTTAAGTCAAATCAGAAGAAAATATATGGTTTTTGCTTTGCCTTAAAGTGCAAGATAAATCTTTTTACTATCTGAGGCATCATGATAGAGGGCCACATGTTCATGGTGAGGCTAGGCTAAAGTCAGAAAGAATAAGGTAAAGTTCAGACAAGTTTCTTTTCATCGCGTGGCTAGCACTTTGCCTCAAGCCAAAGATGCAGTGATGATTGATGACATGTAACTGATTGAATGTCTGAAGATATTAAATTGATTGCTAAAATGCAGAAAGATAATGCAAGACATTAAATCAGTTAATGGATTGTATTGTCATTGATGTCAACTTTATATAATCTAATTGGTTATAATCAAAGTGTCAAAGACTTTAGAGAATTAGAGAGATAAAGATTATGCTTTCAGTAATGCATAAAAGACAAGCATTCACTATGTGACTTCAAACACCGACGGCCAGTGGAACTCGATGGATGGAGATCACTGGAAGTCAAGTCACAGTGATGCCCAAGCAAGAACACCGATGAGCATTACCGACGAGCAGAAACACAAGCATACCTGATGGCCAGAATCATAGTGTAAACCAATAGAGTAGTCCAAGGAGAAATAGAGTGTTGATCAAAGCCATCAAAGTGTTAAAACACCAAAGTTAATTTGAGTTTAGAAATAACAAAATGTCTAGCTGGTAGAGCTAAATATAGACTTAACTAGTAGTTATCATTGTTTTCATCGACAAGATATAGCTAGAGATAAGTAAAGGATTTAAAGAAGTTTTTTTCTAGTTGGAAAGAAGATCTTTGTGAGATAAAATAAGAGTTTTTCTTTAAATCAGATTGGCTAAGATTGTGGATCACACCAAGATCAAGAAAATCAAGAACCTAGCAAACGGTGATATCATGTCTATAAAGAGACAAACTTAATTCATTAAAAGTTAAGGGGATTGAATAAAAAGGAGGATGCTAGAGAGAACCTAATGAAGAACAACTTCATTCATTCTTGATCAATCAAGCTGAGGAAAGAGCTAAAAATTTCTGCAGACACCGAGAAACAGAGCATAGCATCACCGAGTAGAACAAATGTGAAGCAAGGGTATTAAGAGGATATATTGATCAAATTATTTTTATGATCTTACAATAGATCTGAAAATATGCAAGTATAAGTTGTATATGTGAACAGAGCATACTATTTCAGTTTAACCATTGATTCAAAAAGTCTCTTAACTGAGCAAGATTTAAAGATCCTTTCTATATTGAGATACATCCCAAGGAGTATCAAAAAGTTTGATCATGAAGATAGCATGAGATGCTAGATACCATTTGAAAAAAAAGAATGTTTTTTACAAGGAATGTATCATAGAAATGCCCAATATCAAGTGACAAACTAATTTTTTAAATCCTCTAACAAGGTCACACCTAACAGTGTTTTTGTAACCTTTAACAGGGTTGGCTCTTCACCAAGCTCACTTCAAAAGAGTGAAAATTTTGGGCTACCGGTCCCAAGTGGTTTTTCCCTTAACAATATTTCCATGTTAAAAATCCATGTGTCAATGTGTTTATGAGTCATTACTTTAGTATTTTTCACTACACATAGCTAATCTATATTGATCGGTGTACTCTTAGTAATTTACTAGTTTTTGGTAAATTAACAGACTGCTATTCGATAAACATACAAAATAAGGTTTAACAAAGCATTCTGAGTAGTAGTAATTTGATAAGTATATTTCAAGGCATTCATCTTATAGGACTAAAGATAACTAGAGGCTTAATATTGTGGTACTATGTTTTTGGGTTGATTAATTGGAACATTTTTTAGGCCACTGATTCACACCCCCCTGTCAGTTATTACTAACAATTGGTATCAAAGCTTGTGTGCTTAGAAAGGGAATTTAACAACTCAAGAAAAAGATCACAAGATGAATAGATGAGATGTGCCCAAGTTGAATAAAGACAACTTTGCATCATGGCAAAGAAGAATAATACTCCAGCTATCAGGTATTGGAAATGATGTTACTCAATACCTTGATACTGAATATGTTTTGCCTACAGGACCTCACACTCTTGAAAAATTAAGAGTAAAGCATGAGCATAATTGCATGATGATAGAACTTGAATCATCTCTCTCTGATGCTAAGTTTGAAGATGTAAAAACTTGAACCTCTGTAAAGAAAATGTGGGATAAGTTGAAGTCGGTACATGGAGGAGATGCTAATGTACTAAGAGCCAAGGCAGAAAGCCTAAGAGGGAGGTTTGATGACTAAGGATGAAAGAAGGAGAAAATATCACTTAGTATAGCTGCATAATTAAAGAGGTAGTCAATGCTATCTGAGGAGTTGGAGGTGTACTTGAAGAGGATATAGTGGTAAGTAAAATCTTAAGAACCTTACTACCTATATATACTATTAGAGTTTCTGCTATTTAAGAAATGAGAGAGGTCACAAATAATACAGTTACTCTAGATAGTCAAATTGGTAGATTGATTTTATTTGAGATGAATAACTTTGATAATAGTGTCTTACCATCTATAGAATGTGTATTCAAATCTTCTTTATAGATAAGTAATTCAAGTCATAGACATGCTATCAGAAATGATAGTGAAAGTGATAATGAGGATCAAGGACTTGATGAGATTGAAACACTAATGGCAAGAAGACTGCAGAGAGGAAAAGGTAGATACAAAGGTAAATTACCACTTGTATGTTTCAATTATAAAGAGGTTGGAAACTTTGCTACAAGATGTCCAAACAAAATAAAAGATGACAGAGGTACTGAAAGATCATAGGAGAAGAAGTTTGATAGAGGTGATAACAGAGATTACAGAAGAAACCAACAATGTGACAAAAGAGATACCCGAGAATACAAGGACAAAGGGAAGAAATATTTTTACCTAGCTAAGAACAGAACTAATGATACTGACATTGAATCAGAAGAAGACATTGAGATGGTATTTTTAGCCATGAAGGATGATTCAGACGAAGAAGAAGAAAGGTATATAGAAACTGCTCTCATATCTAAAGTTAGTAAGAATGATGTCTGGATCATATATAGTAGCTGCACTCACCATATGATAGGTAATAAACAAAATTTTGAGACTTTTTAATACTATAATGGTGGTTTAGTAAGAATGGGAAATGATACACCTTGTCCAGTTGAAGGTAAAGGAACTATAATGTTGAATAACTTGATAAAATGTGAAAATGCTTACTGGGTAAAATGACTGAATTATAATCTGTTAAGTGTTTCATAGCTAAATAATATAGGTCATTGAGTGGAATTTGAAAATAAGAAGGCAAAGATCTTCAATGAATCAGGAAGGTTGATTAGAACTAGTAACGAGACAAAAGGTAACCTTTTCTATCTTGATGACACTAACATCACTTGTTTAATAGCTAGAAACAAAGAGATATGGTTGTGGCACAAAAGATTGTGTCATGTGAATTTTGACAACATGATAAAAATAAGCAAAAAAAGGATTGTAAGAGGCTTACCGAGCATGACTAAGCCCGAGCATACCATGTGCTAGAATTGTCAAAAAAAGGTAAGATGATAAATCCTAGTTTCAAGAGTAAAACCCATACATCTAATGAAATTCTAGAATTAGTCCATATAGAACTATGTGGACCCATGAGAACTAAGAGTTACTATGGAGATAGGTATTTTATTATCTTTGTTGATGATTATTCTAGAATGATGACATTCATGTTCTTAAAAGATAAATCAGAAGCATTCCATATGTTTAAATGGTATAAGGATATGGTAGAAGAACAAAGTGAAACTAAATTGAAATGCTTAAGGTCAGATAGAGGAGGGGAATTTACTTCAGATGATTTCACTAACTATTGCAATGAGCATGGAATTAAAAGACAAGTTTTTGCACCAAGAAAACTACAGAAAAATGGAATGGCTGAAAGGAGAAACAGATCAATTGTTGAATATGCAAGAACATTGATGATTGAGAAGAGCATCACTCAAAATTTCTAGAGGGAAGCTATCAGTACTATTGTCTACACATTAAACATAGTACAATTGAAGGACACAAAGTAGACACCATATGAGCTTTGGTATGGTCATACACCCAATGTAAGTTACTTCAGAATCTTTAATAGTCTGTTATATTTTGAAGGATGATAGAAATGGAAAACTTCACTCCAAAAGTAAAGAAGGTATCTTTCTAGGGTATTCAACCCAAAGCAAGGCTTATAAATGTCTTAACAAGTCATCTAACAAAATCATTGAAAGTGCAAATGTGAAAATAGAAGAATTTGCAGAAAAGAATGATAAGAAAAGCATAAAAGAACTAGAGGACTACACCAGGCTCATTTATACAGAACCTAACACTCTACCCGAGAAACAGTGTATTTCTCCCGAGAAATAGTGTATTTCTCTCGAGCAATAGTGTATTTCTCCCGAGCAACAAAATATTGCACCCGAGCATCAGGCTACAATTACCAAAAATTAGGAAAATCCTCAAGATGATGTTCCAAGCGATGGAGATTAGAATGAAGGTCAAGAAGATGATTAAAATGGTAAATAAAGAGCTGAACCAAAACTTGCCAAGTATGTCAGAAGACATCATCCATAGAATCAATTCATAGGAGACAAGAAGGATAGAATGAGAACAAGAAGTAAGTCACTGAACACCAGATGTTGACTTTGTGATTTTGAGCCTAAAGATGTTAATACTGCACTTGAGAATGAAGAATGGGTCAGTGCGATAAATGAAGAAATAGAAAATATTGAGAAGAAAATTTCATGGACACTAGTACCAAGACCAGATGATCAGAATGTCATCGGTACCAAATGGATATTCAGAAAGAAGATGAATAAGAATGGAGAAGTCACAAGAAGCAAAGAAAGGTTAGTATGCAAGGGATATGTACAAGAAGAAGGTATTGAATATGGAGAAACCTTTGCACCTATTTCTAGACTAGGAGTTAGATTATTTCTTGCTTATGTTGCATTTAAAGGATTCAAGGTCTAGTAGATAGATGCCAAATCTACAGTCCTAAATTGAATACTGGAAGAAGGGGTATACATTGAACAACCAGAAGGGTTTGTTGATCCAGACAAAAGAAAAATGGTATGTAGACTAGATAAAGCATTGTATGGATTAAAAAAAGCACCTAGAGCCTAGTATGAAAGACTTCACTCCTATCTCATTAGCTTAAAATTTGTTAGAACAAGTGAAAATAACAATCTGTTCTTAAAAGAAGATAGCGATGGTAATATTCTGATTGAAGAAATTTTTGTTAATGATATCATTTTTGGGTGAAATGAATTGTTATGCAAATCCTTTGCTAATGAAATGAGAAAAGAATTTGAAATTTATATGTTTGTGGAGATCAAATTATTTCTTGGTCTACAGATTCTTCAACAAGATGCAAGCTGTCATGCCCAAAAATTTGGGCCCAAAAACGCAACTTTTTTTTTTGAAAGGTTAATTTAATGTCGTAAGGCACACAATTAAGGAGATAACCAAGCTTGCTAAGCTAAGGTCGAGAATACTCGGTTAGGGTATTAGGTCATCATCACTAAGAATCATAAATAGGGTTAAGAGGTATCATGACTACATGTCAACCTCCCTCAACCCCATGGTCAATCTACCAAGGTTTAGTTTACTCAAAGATGCCAGTTAAGTACTTGACCTACCGAAAGGTTATCCAAGTTCATAAATTTACTAGGGTTACCCTTAAAGACTAACATAAATTCTAACCTTAATAAAAATTCTAATTAGGTTGTTTTAACAATATTTAATTTGATTCTTAATAGAGTTTGCTAATGTGAGAGAAAACTCTCCCTACGATTTGCTTAAAAGAAATTAATTAAATATTTAAACAAGTTAATTAATTATGTTAATCTTCCCTCAACTCACTATATTAAATAATTGAACCGTAATATTATTTTTATAATAGCCATTATACTGGCCACATAAAAATAACATTAATGAGTGGGGTGTCATCATATACTTTTATATATTAAAATTTCAAAATTCACTGAGTTGGAAAGCTTACTTAAAAATTATCTTCAAAACATTTCTCTTATTCATTTAAGCTAAATTTATCCCTCCTATCAAGGCTATGGAATTAAGTCCAACCTTATGGTAATAATATTGACTTGGTAAAAAAAAATATCAATATTCAGTTATTTCAATAATCCTTTAAATAATGTAAGTTTCACATGTCAACTATAACAATCTTTTAATATTCAACTTAGAGGGAATATATTTTAAATATATTTATAGGAGCATTATTAAATAACTTAAATAATTAGATTATGTCTCCACGTATTAATTTTGATATTAGTCCCATGATAGCTTTTTATTTAAATTGATGTCTCTATAACAATCTACTCAATTTAATCTGTTTATTTTATTATTCCTAAGTTGCCTTTAAAAGAACCCCATAAAACAAAACACTTCCCACCATATATAAAAGTCAACCCTTTTGAATCCTCTAACCCTAAATCAAAATGAGGGTTAGGGAAAAAGAAAAAGAACCTAAAAGTTAAAATTTTCCTCTCCTCCCCTCTTTCCTCTTCTCCAAACCCTAAGGAGGATTATTTTCTTATTTTTTTGTGTTTGTGTGCAGGTCTGCAAAACTCATTGTGTCCCTAGATGGGATCAGTCTCCAAACATATATACATTTAAATATATGTATATACTTGTTACCTTCATTCTTTTCCCAGCCTTCATTTTTAGTCTTGGTCAGTAAAAGTCCTAGAGTTGAAGTTGAAGCTGAATTATGTTAACTTGGTTCAAGTTCAAGTTCAACGCATTACCCCTTTTTTGTCTATCCTTCAAGATTTTGTCAGTCTCAAAGATGAAACTCAACTTGAACCTAGTCCCGAACCTTAAGTTAGTTCAATTTCAAGTTCACGTTCGTAATATAATGGTTTATACATGTAGAGAATTTGGCAAGTTTGTCTTCTCTTGCAAAAAGGAAATTTCATTTTTGCAACTCTCCAAGTATTTATTAAGTTTTGGAAGCTACCGTACAAAGATTGTCACACTCATCCATATGGTTCATGCATGTTAAAATTGGAAATGACAGTCGGTGGCATGACGTAAAGGGATTCATTAATATACAGATTTGGCTGTCAGAGATTTTCCTTGGGAGTTGAGATATTCATGCTGAAATACCGGGCAGAATAAATAAGAGTGCCTAGACATGTTAAATCAATCATTCTTCCATTAAAAAGCATTCATTATGAGCATGCTTTGAAGATCTATTAGGGATCTTATAAGGCATTCATGAATAAATGAGAAATAATTAAGGCTTTCTTGTAAATTATTTCATCTGGAGAAGGAGCAACGGAATTGGTGGTGAGGAATTTACAGAAAATAGGAGCGCAAGAAATTGGTGAGTTAATCTTCCCCTTTGCAGTTTTTAGTTTTCAGAGGCTCTTTCTGTGTTGTAAATATTTTCTCTTCATATTGGTGAGATGTCATTGTTCTGTCTGAAACTTCCTAAATAAGAGATTAGAACCCACGTGTTAGTTTCTCTTCCAGATATAGGGGACACCTTCTTGTTGAATGTAAACTTAGGGGAGCTCTGTAATAGAGTTTGAAATGCTTTCGAGGGTTCTTTTTCTAGGAAGCTAGTAGGAAGCGGACTTTTAGAAGCCACTGTATTTCCTCTAGCTCTAATTTTCACTGAACTGGTGTTGGAGTGCGCCAATAAGTATGACACCAAGAATAGATGTATTAAGGATGCGTCAAGAGAAATCTTGGTCAAAATTAGTCAAGAGATGTTAATGGCGGCCCTACGAATTCTAGATAAAGAGTCGTATGAACCATGGACTTATGCGGAAGTAGATCATGTGTACAAGATAGATAAGAAGAAATATAGTTCCTCGATAGCCCAGGCATGGCTTGTGAAACTAGAGAAAGGAGGATCTAGGTTGCCAAAGCCTCTGACAATTGAACACTTTCGAAAAGACATTGCTGATATGGTTCTTCTTCTAAATAGGGTGAAAGGGAATCCTTATGCATTTCATTGGGAAAAATGGATGTACTACTTTATCCAGAAGATTATAGAAGGAAATAAGTTTATAGACTAGGCTGACCTAATAGCAGAGGAACTCCACAGAAATATCTTAAATGTGAAAAATTTGACAGCATTTTATATGTCTTCCTACCTTGTTTATGTCTTAGCATGTTGTAGGGCTTGGGAGGGGTTACCTCATGAAGTATGGACATGTGATATGAAAATATATGATTACTTCACATGCTTACAGAAAGAAAATTTCTCTAGTCTATTCAAAATAGTAAATGACAGATTTTTAGAAAAGTTAGTTTATGAGTTGCGGGGAAAAGAAAATTGCAGGCTTTCTGAAGAAGCTAAATAGGTGATCAATATTTATGGCTGTTATTTCATACAGTTTCCAAGATTTACATACCATAGGGTTGGAGAATTTGATGAGGAACCCAGGTAGGGCTTCCTAGATTTTGTTTAGATGATATAGTCTTAATGGAGCTATGTAGACAGCTTGTTCTGGTTGAACAAAAATCTGGGACCTCAAAGAAAACTTCAGGTATTCTTTTCCCTATTGAATTAGGGTATTACAGGCGCAAAATTCTCCAAGATGCTATGTCTATAAAGGAAGAATTGGATACCCTCTGTTTACAGACTTATACTCCTAGTGTCAATTTTGACTATAGAGGCTTTGTAGGAGCAAATCTCAACATCCCAAAAACATTCATGCACATCCCTAAATTAGAGGATTTTTGGGCTAACTGTTCCGATGAACTGGAGGTAAGGAAAAGAATGTGGTCCCGTTTGACTTTGAAGAAAATCACCACCTTCAGAATACATATGGATATAGATGGGGTAGAGCAAGATAGTGAAATTGATGTCTTAGACTCTCAATACTCAGAGAAGGTTGAGACCCTCCCTATCCCTGAACTAGATTGGACAGTACTAGAAGAAGATGATATATATATATAAGAATGAAAAGAGTGATTGAGAGAACGAAAGTATGGTTTTTAAAGAAAAGATTTTCTGTTGCCCCTTTATAGTCAGCCACAAAAATGGAAAAAAAAAACAAAAAAAGGAGCACAATGAAGAAGAAAAATTCTATTTTAACTAACTTAAGTGTTGATCATTCTTGTGCAGGAAAAGTTAAACTTGAAGTTGAACCTGAACTTGAACCAATTTCTTCCCAAGTTCATGTTCAAGTTCAAGATCGAGTTGAACCTGAAGTTTAGTTGATCAGATCAAGTCAAAGGTAAAAGAGAGGGTTCAGAGGTAGAAAGCTACTCCCAACGTCTTCGCGGAGTTAGATTCATCAGATCTAGATCCAAAGGTGATCAAAATTGAAGACCACATTGTACCTGAGATAGCAGATGTTCAGCATATTCAAGAGGAAACAAAAGACATTTTGAAAGACTCATTAGCTCTATTGAGTAACTATGATACTCAAAAGAAATCTTTTGCTGCCCCACCATGGCTGGAGACCCCGGTAGCCAAGAAAATAAATGTAGTTCCTTTGTCAGTACCCATTGATGATTTAGTAAGCATGTGCCTAGGAAAATCTTCTAAAATTAAAAAAATGAAGATGGAATCCAAAATTGATTTCGATGAAAACAGTGATCACTGGATAGCAGAAATTGCAAAGCCTAAATAAAACAATGCTGAAGGAGAAGCTTCAGTCCAATAATTTTAGATATCCAAAGTGGATTTAGGAAGAGTATGGCCCAATACATAAATGCCATCCAACATCCTAAACCTTTTCCTCTGAATAAAATGTCAGCCTCCATTGACATGAAATCCCTTGATAATGAACGATTTCTTGACCAAATTCAAAGAAGCAAGGCTGTGTGTAAAGCATTTGATGATTGGGTTGAGTGTTTAAAATCAAAGGTTGGCAAGCAATTAAGTCATCTAGATCAGACCCATAATGAAGGAAATCACCTAGCAAAGAAAACAGAGGCCAACATTAAAGAGTGGGAACTTGAAAAGACAACCTAGACCAAAGAACTCCATTGGATTGAAGAAGTTGAGGAGTACGGTTTGCAGAAGTTTCTCATGGAGAGGTCAGTGTCAAGACTGGATGATAAATTTCTTTATGTTATAAAAGAATGCATAGAATGGAGAAATGAAGTTGTGGCTACGGGAATTTCTTAAGTAAAGGATCTCATGAAAGGGCTGGGAACTATTAAGGAGATAATATCTAATGATATAAAATGGATTGGTGAACGGTGCCAGGAAAACCATGAAGGGGCAGATAAGTCAGTTGAACAGATAATCAAGGATGTGAACACCTGGTTTGATGAGCTCAAGAGGATGAAGGAACCTACAGATGAGCATTTTATGAAAGTTGCACAGATAGAATCAATAATGATCCTTCAACAAGGTCATTTTGTTATGGACAAAGAAAAGGTATCCGAGATCAAAAGAGAAAAAGAAGTCTGGAAATAGAGGATCAGTTTTATTGGTTTGCCACATCAACCAGTAATATCCGCGTTTACAGCCGCATATGAAAATTGGAATGCAGCGTGTCTTGTAGTGACCTTAACTACTTAACTGTCTGAAACACTTGGCAGCTTCTCAAAGGCATTTTTGCTCCCGGTCTAGTTTTTATATCTTAATGCTTAAGATAGTTAGGGGATCTAGAGATTTTACTTTTCAAGAAAGACTTTTTTACTAAGTTAGTTGTTGCAGCCCTGCATGGCTATTCATTTAAAACTTTTAATTGTTTAAGGGTTCAACTCTAAGTTGGATAGAAACTATTTTCTAAAAAACTTAACTTCAAAGTTTTCAAAAAACTGGCATTACAGAATATATGAAATAGCCTATGGTGTTACATATATGTTTAAGCTTTTGAAATGATAAATACTATTGTTTATCTTATCTGATTTATTTTCTTATGAAGATGAGTTGTGTTAGATAAAGCTTAACTGTTATATGAATGGATTATGTGCTTAGAAGTGACAAAGTAAATTGTTATTCAAGTTTAGATTCATAAAATCTGAAGGTTGATATTGAAACAAAAATAGAGGATTTTCTCCCAACTTGCACATTCTTTTCATGTTGATGGACTGAATGTTTTCCTTAAGTGTTTTCTGGTAAAAAATACACATAATGTTACTTTTCTATGTTCAATAAAACCATATTGAAAATCTTTTTTTGAAGGTAGCTACGCCTTATAATTTGTAGAGAGTTTACTTTGATAAACTAATTTGTTAGTATTAAGTTTTAATTCTTCTTCCTTTCTCCTTAAAAGAGTCTAAGATTAAATTTTAGAAGAGGGAAAAACTGTATACTAACATTTTTTGGCGACTCTACTGGGGAGATTTAAGGATAGATCAGGTGTTTTTTGCATTCAATGATCAACTATGGTGTTGCCCGCTGAAGTTACCCCTGGTCAACAAGAAATTCCTCCAGTTTTACAAGAAAACCTCAATTTTTCCGATACTCAAGAGGACATAATCACTGATCTTAATGCAACAGCTTGGAATTTGAGAACAAACAATCAGCAATACCATCAAGTAAGGTTAACCCTTGAAGAAGAAGAAGAAATCAGGGAGTGGCTCAGAGGTTTTCCTGTAGCCCAGGAGGCTACTGTAGTGGACAAGGCAGTCCAAAGGCCCTAAGAATAGTTTATTTTATCTATCTCAGTTCAAACTCAGTAAGCTAGCTAATAAAATATTTACAAGAGGAGATAGAGAAAAAGGGCTTGTAGATTCTGATTTTGAAGATTTAGCGAAACTCAATTTTAAACCCCAAACTCCTTCTAGGTGAAGACATTATAAAATTGCTAGTAGGCCCTCTTCTCCCACTGAGTCTCCTCCTCTATCCAATTTTAGTTCCTTGGTCTCACCAGGAACTGTAACCCCCACTTACATAAATTTACAACCATTGAATTTTATCTTGCCTCCTATGACACACAATCAACCCTAGGGTGCGGCCGTAGGACCTTTAAGCTTAGGAACAAATCTGGGAAATCTACCTAAAGGTCGCGATATCCTACCCAAATTTAGTGGTGATGGAAAGAAAACCCCTGAGGATCATCTGAATTCTTTTCATACAGCATGTAGAGTTTTAGTAGTGGGCACTCTAGATGTGGTTGTCAGGATTTTTGTCTTTACCACATGCCTCCATTACAGACTAGGATACAATGAAAATGACATTCAAGACAAGGTTCAAATCGGCTAATGATGAAAATAAACTTTTGATTCAATTAAGTCAAATGAAGAAGGAGATTCAAGAACCCATGAGGGAGTTTGTAGCAAGATTCAACAAAGGAATCCAATTGATTCTAGCTGCAAGTAGACCTAGCAATGAAAATCAAAAAGGTTTTTTCTTAAATGCTATGCCACCCGATGTCGCATTTCCTTTAAAAAGAGCTAGACCAGCCACCTTAACAGCTACCCAGACTCTGGATTTTGAACTAGAAGATGATTTCATTACAAGTGGTAAATGGAGAAAAGATGTTCAGGCATCCAGTTCTCAACCTTCTACTTCTTCATCATCAGATCATGTGATTCAAAGATTGATGAATGATTTGATAACCATCAAGCGACAATTGCCTAAAACTACCAGCCCTTACCAAGATATCCCATAGAAATATCCAATACATGGGTCCTTAGCCCCTGGAAAGCAGTTTAATTTGCCTCCTACTCAACAGAGACTGCAAATTGAACCTCCACCAAATAAAATCAATATGTGTATTTTCCATCTTACAGATGAACATGAGGGAATTTCATGCCCTAAAAATATAAGGCACATACAACTTGAAGCTGAGAAAGAAGCTGTAGCTAAGGTGAATATTGCAGACATATCCTCTGAAGTACCTGGAAAATCTGGAAACTTTTACCTTGAATATGAATTAGACTCTGAAAGGGGGGGAGACATATTGGTAACTTTAGAGGATACCTCTTGCTCAATTTTGACTAGAAACCAGCGTGGAGGTAAAGTGGGTAATTTGGAAAATGCAACAGCTAAAGGTAGTGACGGGCAAGTCAATAACCACCCAAAGATTCTGAAAGCAAACAATTCAGAAGAACAAGTCATGAAAAGGTCTGATTTTGATTCCTCTTTTAATATAGTTTATTTTTGCAATACTTCAAAAGTACAAATCTCAGCTACAGAATATCTAAAAATGAATCCCCAGGAGTTAGATAAATTGGTTACTTATGTCAAAGGTTCCCCTACCAAATCTAGAGACCAACAGACAAGCAATGCATGCTTCTAAGGAAAGTCTCCGAAGAAAGAAGAGACTGTTGAGCAAAAACCTATTGAGAAACCTATTCTTAATATTCCTAGTGGCTTGAAACCTGAACCTTTTTATGTGTCCCTATTTATTCATGGTTTCAAATTAAACAAATGTATCATTAATTTAGGGGCATCAAATAATATTATGCCTATGTCTGTGGCAAAAGCATTGGATCTCCCCATGACCGATACCTTCAGATGTTTCTATTCTATGGATGGTAAACATGTCCCACTCCTAGGTCAAATTAAAGACACCCAGGTCGCTCTAGCGGCCTTCCCAGATAAGAGATTGAAATTAACCATTCTACTAGCTAATATTCCAGCTAGCTACGGTATGCTTCTTTGTCAGACCTTTTGTAGGGATCTTGGTGGTGAAATAAAGTTAGATTGGTCTCAGGCCACAGTTCCTATAGGAAATAAAAGAGTCACTCTTCTTCTAGAACCCAAAACCAAATACACAGTTTTTCCCTCGGAAGACCCTAAGTCCCAAATCTTGTATCAAGAATCTGAGTTTGCTAATTATGTTATCTTATCAGAAGATGATGTCCCAAAGTCAGCAGTTACAGCTGAAGATGGCCTTTGGACTCTTGATTTCAATGGCAGTTGCTCTTCTATAGGTTTGGGTGCTGGAGTAGTCCTCATTTCCCTTGCTGGACTCAAATTCTCTTTCTCATTTAATCTTGTGTTTGACAATACTAACAATATGACAGAATATGAAGCCCTACTGTTAGGTCTAGAAGAAGCCAAGAAGAAGGGGATTAAAATTTTAAAGGCACGTGGTGATGTAGAACTTATTGTCAAACAAGTCAAAAACATGTTTTCAGTAAAGAATGAGAGACTGAGGCACTACAGAAATAGAGTGTGGGACAAACTCAAGTGGTTCAAAGATTTCTCAATTGAAGTAATTCCTAGGGAATATAACTCCAGAGCTGATGCTCTTGCAGGGTCAGGATCATTGCTCATACCACACCCAGATTTTACAAAAGATTGTTATTCCATTGAATTCATTTATAGGCCTAGTGTTCCTGATAATGCCCGTTCCTGGAAAGTGTTCAGAGATGATGCTCAAATAAATGAATTTCTACAAGGTTTGGATAAGTTTTCAAACAAATATTATGAAGGGTTGGAGTTTGACTTCCATGAGTTCTTCCCAGGAAAGAAATCTGATGTTTCAGAGGATGTGATTCAACTCAAAGGAAATTCTATACCCAAATGATTGGTGGAGTTAGAGAGACTATTTGATTGGAGAGATTGTTATTTAAATTCCCCAAGTATGCTAGACACCCCTCCTTTAAGTGATTATGAAAAAATTAATGTTGGTGATGAGTTCAATCCCAAGATGGTTAACATGGGGGTGTGTTGTAATGAAGATGAAAGAGTTCATATCACTAAATTATTGAAAGAATACGGTGATGTATTTTCTTGGACCTATGATGACTTAAAGAACTTTATGCAAGGACAGTTTACACACCATATTCCCTTGAAGCCCAGTGCACCACCGTTCCATTAGAAATTAAGAACATACAATCCAAAGGTGTCAGATGCCATTTTTAAAGAGATTGACAAAATGCTTCAAGCAAGAATCATCTTTCCAATACATCATTCCATATGGGTGGCCAATATTGTTCCTATGTGGAAATGAAATGGAGAAATCAGAATATGCGTGGATTTTGGAAACCTCAATCAGTCAAGCCTTAAAGATAATTTTGCCTTACCTATGATGGATCAGATTCTTTAGACAGTAGTTGGCTCGGAGATGTTGTCATTACTCGATGGTTTTTTGGGTTATAACCAAATCAGTGTTACAGAGGAAGACTAGCACAAAAGCGCCTTCACCATGCCTTAGGGCACATTCACATACAAAAGAATGCCTTTCAGCTTAATTAATGTTGGAGCCACATTTCAGAGGGCCATGAATTCCACTTTTGGTCATTTGTTAAACAAGACCATCACCATCTACTTGGATGACATGATATTTTTCTCATGAAGGTGTAAGAAGCACTTAAAGGACCTGAAAGAAGTTTTGCAAAGGTGCAGGGATCATCGTGTTTCTCTAAATCCAAAGAAATCAATCTATTGTGTAACGGAAGGTAAGTTACTAGGTCATTTGGTTTCAAAAGAATGTATTAAAATTGATCTAGAAAGAGTCAAAGCTATTCAATAGCTGTGTCTACCTTTTAATCGGAAAGGGGTTAAATCTTTCTTCGGTCAAGTTAACTTCTTGAGGAAGTTCGTACCTGATTTCGCTGAGACATTAAAACCGATGGCAGACTTATTAAGCGAGAAGCAAAATTTCAAATGGGATGAACCAGCTATCAAATAATTTGGCAAGATTAAAGAAGCCATAGCCAATGCTCTGACATTGATACACCCAGATTTTAAAAAATATTTTATTATCTACTATTATGCATCAGAACACACAATGACTAGAGTGCTATTACAAAAAAATGAGAATGGTGAAGAAGTACCTATCTCCTTCATGAGCGTGCCACTCAAGAAGCATGAGTTATGATACTCAAAAATAGACAAAAAAGTTTTTGCAGTAGTAAAGGTAGTTAAGAAATTATGATACTATATACTGCATTCACATTTTGTGGTCTTTGTTCTGAATTCTGTCATCAAGACTATTCTTACTCAGCAAGAAGTTGCAGTAAATAATAGGGCTAGTTGAGTTGCAAAAGTGTAGGAGTTTGATTTGGAGATTAAGGCCACGAAGTTGGTGAGAGGACAGGGCCTGTGTAAGCTGATGGCTGAAAATCAAGAAGAATAGAGTTTACCCAATTGTCTATTTGTAGCGACAAATGACTCATGGTTTTCTGACGTAGCTTTCTTTCTGACCTACGGAGAACCTCCAGAACACCTATCAGCTAAAGAGAGAAGAAATTTGAGGTTAAAGGAAGCAAAATATGTTATAGTAGATAATTTTCTGTATAAGAGGGGATTGGATGGAATGTTTTTGTGATGTGTTGACAAAGAACAATAGTAGAAGTTATTGCAATCTTTTCACAATGAAGCATGCGGGGGGCACTATTCTTCTTCTGTGACAACTTTTAAGATCCCAAGAAATTGTTATTATTGGCCTGGAATGTTTAAAGACGCATACAGATGGGTGGAAAATTGTGAGAAGTGTAAATTTTTTTTAGGAAAACCTCAGTTGGCCGCTCTACCGCTAAGACCTGTGGTTATTAAAGAACCTTTCCAATAGTGGGGGTTAGACTTTATTGGTCCCATCAACCCAACTTCTAGTGGTAGACACACACATATCTTGACAATGACTGATTACTTTACCAAGTGGGTGGAAGCGACACCAGTCAAAGTAACCACTTCTGAGATAGTCTACAGATTCTTAAAAGAAAATATCATCACTAGATTTGGGGTTCCCCTAAAGATAGTGGCTGATAATGCTCAGAATTTCTCTTCTTGAGAGATTAAACTCTTCTTCTATGACCATGGCATAAATTTATCCCACTCTTCAGATTATTTTCTACAGGGAAATGGTCAGGCAGAATCTACAAACAAGAACCTGATTAATATCATGAAGAAACTGGCAGATGAGAAGGGAAAAGAATGGCACAAAAGATTATATGAGGCATTATGGGTAGATAGAACCTCTCCTAAGAGAGATATTGGTATGAAACCATTTGAATTAGTCTTTGGAGTTGAAGCATAGCTATCACTCCCATTGGAATTAGCCTCTGCTAAGTTACAAAGGTGTGTGGAGAATGAAATTTTCCAAAATTCACTGGAGAAAAGGATTCTGTATCTATCAAAAATAAAAGAAGAGAGGGCAGAGTTAGTAGATCACATCACCAGTCATCAGTTGAAGGTGAAGGATATTTTTGATCGTCGTGCTAGGCCAAGTAAATTTATGGTGGGTGACAAGATCCTTCTCTGGGATAAGCGCCGAGAGCCAAGAGGAGGACATGGTAAGTTCGAGTCTCTCTGGAAGGGTCCGTTCGAGATCTCTCAAGCTCTGGTTCTGAATGCGTTCAAGCTAAAATATATTAATGGAGATGAACTACCCCTGTCTTATAATAGGTAGGATCTTAAGCTTTACCAATTGTAAGTATTTTCTTTTCCTTTCTTGTATATAAGTTTTGGTTTGTGTCAGTAGGAGTAGAAGTTTTGTTGTGGTGAGTCGGCCCAGTTTTCTTAGGTTTAAATTGTCTTGTGAAATTGAGTTTCTAGATTCATTCCTTAGTCCTAAATAGTCCTGGTCCCAAGTCAGAGCCAGTTGTTAGCTTTGTTCTTTTTCCAGCCTTCATTTTTAGTCTTGGTCAATAAAAGTCCTGGAGTTGAAGTTGAAGCTGAAGTTGAAGTTGAATTATGTTAAGTTGGTTCAAGTTCAAGTTCAACCTATTACCCCTTTTCTGTCTATCCTTCAAGATTCTATCAGTCTCAAAGATGAACCTAAACTTGAACCTAGTCCCAAACCTTAAGTTATTTCAAGTTCAAGTTCACGTTTGTAATATAATGGTTTATACACAGAGAATTTGGCAAGTTTATCTTCTCTAGAAAAAAGGAAATTACTTTTTTGCAACTCTCCAGGTATTTATTAAGTTTTGGAAGCTGTCGTACAAAGATTGTCACACTTAGCCAGATGGTTCATGCATGTGAAAATTTGAAATGACAGTCAGTGACATGACGTAAAGGGAGTCATTAATATATAGATTTGGTTGTCAGAGATTTGCCTTGGGAGTTGAGATATTTGTACCTAAATACCAGGCAGATTAAATAAGAGTGCCTGGACATATTAAATCAATCATTCTTCCATTAAAAAGCATTCATTATGAGCATGCTTTGAAGATCTATTAGGGATCTTATAAGGCATCCATGAATAAATGATAAATAATTAAGGCTTTCTTGTCAATTATTTTGTCTGGAGAAGGAGCAACAGAATTTTTGGTGAGGAATTTATAGAAAATAGGAGCACAAGAAATTGGTGAGTTAATCTTCCCCTTTGCAGTTTTCAGTTTTCAGAGGCTATTTCTGTGTTGTAAATATTTTCTCTTCATATTGGAAAGATGCCATTATTTCGTTTGAAACTCCCTAAAGAAGAGATTAGAACCCTCCTATTAGTTTCTCTTCCAGATATAGGGGACACCTTCTTATTAAATGTAAACTTAGGGGAGCTCTGCAATAGAGTTTGAAATGCTTCCGAGGGTTCTTTTTCTAGGAAGCTAGTAGGAAGCGGACTTTTAGAAGCTGTTACATTTCCTCCAGCTCTAATTTTCCCTGAATTGGTGTTGGAGTGTGCCAATAAGTATGACGCCAAGAACAGATGTATTAAGGATGCGTTAGGAGAAATCTTGGTCAAAATTAGTTGAGAGACATTAATGGCGGCCCTGTGAATTCTAGATAAAGAGCCATATGAACCATGGACTTATGCATAAGTAGATCATGTGTACAAGACAGATAAGAAGAAATATAGTTCCTTGATAGCCCAGGCATGGCTTGCAAAACAAGAGAAAGGAGGATCCAGGTTGCCAAAGCCTTTGATAATTGAACACTTTCAAAAAGACATTGCTGATATGGTTCTTCTTCTAAACAGGGTGAAAGTGAATCTTGATGCATTTCATTGGGAAAACTGGATGTACTAAAGGAGATAATTTTATAGACTGTGCTGACCTAATAGTAGAGGAACTCCACAGAAATCTCTTAAATGTGACAAATTTGACAACATTTTATATGTCTTCCTACCTTGTTTATGTCTTAGCATGTTGTATGGCTTGGGAGGGATTACCTCATGAAGTATGGACATGTGATATGAAAATATATGATTACTTCACATGCTTACAGAAAGAAAATTTCTCCAGTCTATTCAAAATCGTAAATGATAGATTTTTAGGAAAGTTATTTTATGAGTTGCGAGGAAAAGAAAATTGCAGGCTTTCTGAAGAATCTAAATAGGTGATCAATATTTATGGCTGTTATTTCATACAGTTTCCAAGATTTACATACCTTATGGTTGGAGCGTTTGATGAGGAACCCCTGTGGCTTCCTAGATTTTCTTTCGATGATATAGTCTTAATGGAGCTATGTAGATAGCTTGTTCTGGTTGAAAAAAAATCCGGGACCTCAAAGAAAAATTCAGGTATTCTTTTCCCTATTGAATTAGGGTATTACAAGTGCAAAAGTCTCCAAGATGCTATGTTTATAAAGGAAGAATTGGATACCCTCTATTTATAGACTTATACTCCCAGGGTGAATTTTGACTATAGAGGCTTTACAGGAGAAAATCTCAATGTCCCAGAAACATTCATGCACATCCCTGAATTAGAGGATTTTTTGGCTAACTATTCTGATGAACTGGAGGTAAGGAAAAGACTGTGGTCCCGTTTCACTTTGAAGCAAATCACCACCTTTAGAATGGATATGGATATAGATGGGGTAGAGGAAGATAGTGAAATCGATGTCTTAGACTCTCAATACACAGAGAAGGTTGATACCCTCCCTATCCCTGAACTAGATTGGACAGTACCAAAAGAAGATGATATATATAAGATTGAAAAGAGTGATCGAGAGAATGAAAGTATGGTTGTTAAAGAAAAGAGTTTTTGTTGCCCCTTTACAGTCAGCCACAAAAATGAAAAAAAAAAAAAAAGAAGAAGCAGAACAAAGAAGAAAACTTATGTTTTAACTAACTTAAGTGTTGATCAATCTTGTGCAAGAAAAATTAAACTTGAAGTTGAACCCAAACTTGAATCAATTTCTTTCCAAGTTCAAGTTCAAGTTCAAGATCGAGCTAAACCAGAAGTTTGGTTGATCAGATCAAGTCAAAGGGTAAAAGAAAGGGTTCAGAGGTAGAAAGCTACTCCTAGCATCTTCGCGGAGTTAGATTCATTAGATCCAAATCTAAAGGTGATCACAATTGAAGACCATAGTGTACCTAAGATGGCAGATGTTTAGCATATTCAGGAGGAAATAGAAGACATTCTGAAAGACTCATTAGCTCTTTTGAGTAATTATGATACTCAAAAGAAATCTTCTACTGTCCCACCATGGTTGGAGACCCTGCTAGCCAAGAAAAGAAATGTAGTTCCTTTATCAGTACCCATTGATGATGTAGTAAGTAGGTGCCTGGGAAAATCTTCTAAAATTAAAAAAATGAAGATGGAATCCAAAATTGATTTTGATGAAAACAGTGGTCATTGGATAGAAAAAATTGCAAAGCCTAAAGAAGACAATGCTGAAGGAGAAGCTTTAGTCCAAGACTTTCAGATATCCAAAGTAGATTTAGGAAGAGACACTAGAGCCACTGATATGAGATGTTTTGAGGTGTCAAACAAGAAATTGCCAATAGAGTCTAGAAAGATGCCAAAGATAAACAAGAAATGAAAGAGGCATTGAAGAGTATGGCCCAATACATCAATGCCATCGAACATCCTAAAAATTTTCTCCGAATGAAATGTCAGCCTCCATTGACATGAAATCCCCTGATAATCAATGATTTCTTGACCAAATTCAAAGAAGCAAGGCGGCGTGTAAAGCATTCGATGATTGGGTTGAGCATGTAAAATTAGAGGTTTGCAAGCAATTAAGTCATCTGGATTAGACCCATAACGAAGGAAATCACTTGGAAAAGAAAATAGAGGCCAACATTAAAGAGTGGGAGCTTGAAAAGACAACCTAGACCAAAGAACTCCATTGGATCAAAGAAGTTGAGGAGTACAGTTTGCAGAAGTTTCTCATGGAGAGGTCAGTGTCAGGACTGGATGATAAAGTTCTTTATGTTATAAAAGAATGCATAGAATGGAGAATTGAAGTCATGGCTACAGGAATTTTTGAAGTAAAGGATCTCATGAAAGGGCTGGGAACTATTAAGGAGATCATTTCTAATGATATAAAATGGATTGGTGAACGGTGCCAGGAAAACCATGAAGGGGCAAATAAGTTAGCTGAATAGATAATCAAGGATGTGAACACTTGGTTTAACAAGCTCAAGAGGATGAAGGCACCTACAGATGGGCATTTTATAAAAGTCACGTGGATAGAATCAATGATGATCCTTCAGCAAGGTCATTTGGTTATGCACAAAGAAAAGGTAGCTAAGATCAAAAGAGAAAAAGAAGTCTGAAAACAGAGGATCAGTTTTATTTGTTTGCCACATCAACCAGTAATATCCGTGTTTACAGCCGCATATGAAGATTGGAATGCAGCGCGTCTTGGAGCGACCTCAACTACTTAACCGTCTGGAACACTTGGCAGCTTCTCAGAGGCATTTTTTCTCCCGGTCTAGTTTTTATAGCTTAATGCTTAAGATAGTTAGGGGTTCTAGAGATTTTACTTTTCAAGAAAGACTTTTTTACCAAGTTAGTTGTTGCAACCCTGCATGGCTATTTATTGAATACTTTTAATTGCTTAAGGGTTCGGCTCTGAGTTGGATAGAAACTATTTTCTAAAAACCTTAACTTCAAAGTTTTCAAAAAACTGGTATTACAGAATATATGAAATATCCTATGGTGTTACGTATATGTTTAAGCTTTTGAAATGATAAATACTACTGTTTATCTTAGCTGATTTATTTTCTTATGAAGATGAGTTGTGTTGGATGAAGCTTAACTATTATATGAATGGATTTTGTGCTTAGAAGTGATAGAGTAAATTGTTATTCAAGTTTAGATTCATAAAATTTGAAGGTTGATATTGAAACAAAAATAGAGGATTTTCTCCCAACTTGCACATTATTTTCATATTGATGGACTGAATGTTTTCCTTAAGTGTTTTCTGGTGAAAAGCACACATAATGTTACTTTTCTATGTTCAATAAAACCATATTGAAAATCTTTTTTTGAAGGTAGCTGTGCCTTATAATTTGCAGAGAGTTTACTTTGATAAACTCATTTGTTAGTATTAAGTTTTAATTCTTCTTCCTTTCTCCTTAAAAGAGTCTAAGATTAAATTTGAGAAGAGGGAAAAACTGTATACTAACAATACTTACATTTTTGTAAGTATAAATATATATATATATGTGTGTGTGTGTGTGTGTGTGTGTGTGTGTGTGTGTGTTTATGTACTGCATAGGGTTTATGAATTTCATGGCGGCCAAAAATATTTTTAGACAGCGTCAGGGTTTTAAAACATGCGGGTCGCAGGTTAAAGGTGAGGCGGGGCGGGGCGGCATTGTTGTAGCCGCGGCCACCACGCCAGGCCACAGTCCACGGCTGCAAGGCCATGGCTACGGTCGGGTGGTGTCATGGGCACCACA